>JAQFVV010013757.1:0-76972 GCA_028023455.1 Epiperipatus broadwayi
ATTAAAATACCTATGGTTCATGACAATATTGGCATTTGGTAATATTTAAAAGCTAAAAAAAAGTAAAATTTAAAGATCTTTTAAAAGATGCAATTTAATTTTCTTTTTTAGTTAGTATAATTTATTTTTTAGATAACATACAATGAAAGTTGTTTTTATTTTGTATTTATCTATATAATTTAATTAAAGTTAAAATTGGAGGAAATAAAAAAGACATGCAGATGACTAATCCAGATAAACAAAAAGAAATTCCAAATGTAAAAGAAAGACTACACTAATTAAAGATGGCAGAAATATTTTGTAAAAAAGAGACTTTGTAGCTGAAAACTAATAAAGAATGCACAGGATTAATTTATATTCTGTTAATAAAAACAAAAGATAATAATATGCACAGAAGCTTCAAAACTGGATCTAGAGTATAAAAAATATACAATTTCGATCTAGGTCTTTGATTTCTTGTTTTTTTGGCTAGAAGTTTCCATGAGAGCCCTGGGTAGTGAAATGCATCTGCCCAGAAATACTACTCACCTGCTGAATGAAGTCTTCATGCAGGAATAGGAACAAAGAGGTGTGGACAGCATCTTTCATAATGAAGAGATCACCCTAAAAGAGCTTCTGAGTACAGCTTTAAAACAGACCATGAATGCGAAAATGTTGACAAAAGAAATCAGTTAACTTCCAATGAGTTCAGGGTCCCCAAAAATACATGTAATTAATAATACACTAAATCATTGAAGGTGAATCTATTCCACATAACCAATTTATTTAGACTGAGTGCTTTCAGAGTTTCGTTATTCCATAATCATAGCCTTGTAGATTGTCAACATAATTATATGCAAATATATGCAGAAATATTTTTTATATTATCCATTTTCTGGAAATGGCAAAGCAAGTGTCTTTTCTATTTATAGAGTTGGTGTTGCTGATAATAAAACAAGCTTCCTTGATCTTTCTCTTGATGTCATTCCTCTCTGTACGTAACAAATCAGCTTTGGAGGGTACAAATCTATGGTTAAGCTTTTGCTGATGGTCAGCAAACATGAAACTGCCTTCTTTTTGGTTATTGCATGTGTATCTGTTTTGAGCCAATCTACTGCCAATTGTGGCACAAGTCTCCCCATAGTAAACAGCACTACACTCCATCTGAGGGCATGCAATTCTATATGCCACTGGGGATTGCTTCAATATTTCTTTTGTCTTTAGTGTTATTGATAAGCCTATTGGTGTTTTGAGGGGTTCTAAATCTCTGTTTGAATTCTTTATGTAAAGTTTTACTAAAGTTTTTCCCACTGCAGGAATGTATCGCACAGTTAGGTGTTATCTATCTTCTTTTTTATTGTTTTGATAAAATCTTTTATGAAAGCATTCAATCCTGTTGGCTATTGTTCTGTAATTGAAACCCACACCTATTAAATCTCTGATGTAGCTGGTGATGTTGTTTTTCTCAACAGATTCTAATTTACATAGATGATGATTGTGAGGTAAAAAAGCAGATAGTTTTGCAAGTTTATGTGATTTGAGGGATTTTGAGAGTGAATGGAAATAATCTCTGATGTGCAAGGGCTTGATCATCATGCAATAACTGAGTGCAGCATTCTCTCTGTTAATCTTTAAGTCAAGGTACTTAACTACATTTTGATTGTCTTCATATGTGCAATTAAAATACAAGAATCTACTCAAACTTACAGGTAAGCTAAGATTACTCATTCCTGATTTGTAACTAAATTAAATGTTTGCAAACTAACCTAAACTATAAGCTTATAATATATTACTGATAGAGACTTTTGCAGAATTACTATTCAAAGAACTTTCTAAAAGAAACCCAAGAAGAGTGTAATAAGAATGGTTTTAATTATTTAAGGTTATTGTCTGGAGTAGCATGTATGTGCTTTCCAATTTTATTTCATACTTTATCTTTTAAATATTTTCATTTGTTATAATAAAATATTTATCTTTAATGTCAACTTTTCATTGTGTGATGTGAGTTAATTGCCTGAAAAATATATAAATTAGCTTTGCCAATATACTTATTAAGTAATTCAGCTCAGAGAAAATTAATATAACATTAATTGACAAGAAACTTAATCCCAATCTTACTTTTAGTTATTAGTTACAAATTGAAGATGTAATGCGATGGATAAGTAAATTCTTGTATAGAATTATGGCACTGATTTCTAAATAAATAAAAAACCAATTTCACCAGCAGTCCAAATTATAAAATTATTAGGCCAGTCAATCAGGAAATATAGCTATGTTCTTGAAATGTTCAGACTTATAAATGATCAGAATATATATTTTTTTCAGTGTTCAATTAACTTTCACTTTCTCATGCATAAAAGGTCTAAATCCAATCCTGAATAATAATTAGACTGGGAATGGTACAATATATATCACTAGATATTTCTACAGTAAGTTAATATGTATACTCTTTATGTATACACCTGGGTCTCATTTTACGCGATAGATAGGTTCCTCAGAACATATGCGCAAATGAAATCGTGCAAAAATAGACGTAACTTACCTTGAAAAAGGGGGGATATGGACTGTGATTTTTCAAAACTCACATAAAAGCAAAGCACCAACGTAAAATTTACTTTAAAATTCATGCAAAAAAAAATAAGGAAATAAAATATGACTAATAAAAAATTTCAAATTTGAAAAAAATTGATACAAGACAAACTTTTTTTAACTATAATATTTAATTTTATTCAAAACAATATATTTTTATGCATAATTTACAGTAATTTATATTTTTTTATACACGTTTTAATTATTATCGCTATTTGCCGGTAAAAAGGTTCGTTTGCAAACTGATAAAAAAATCTGATTCTTCACAAGATGAAATACAACTAGCACCAACACCACTCTCATATTGTGTTAATTAATGGTTTTCCGGTGACAATGTAATTAGTAATTAATCTAACAACTAAAAATTAAATTCTTATTTTTGTCTTTAATTTTCAATTTTAATTGTGCCCACTGCTATTACTCACCTTTTAAAAATAAAGCAAAAACAGAATGTGATTTAAAATGCAAAGTTAACACGCACAATGTTTGAACAAATTTACATTATAATCTTGTAAAATTTAATGTGTGTATACATAAAATGTGGAAATCATGATTTTAATTTCATTATTGCATAAAATCTTACTATTATAAAGCACTGAAAATGTTGAAATTACCAAGTTGAAAGTCGAATTTCAATGTGCTATTACTTTCAATATAACGTAAGTGCGCGAAATTTATTATTTAAAGTAATAGCGCTATATCGGAGTTCGACTTTCGGTGAAACACGAATTGCGTAACTTCAAAATCGTGTTAAATAAGTCCGTGTAAAAAGAGACCCAGGTGTATATTATATTTAATATATATAATTATATATAAAAATATAAATTATTTCTTTGTAAGCATATAATAGATATATGGAAACTTAAAAGTTTGGTGTGCAATGACTTTAACAATCAAATTGCAAAATTGTAGATAACAAAAGATAAATACTTATCTCTTGAAATCAAAGGAGTGTGCGCAACAGCACTGTCCCTGACTATTTAGTATGCATTCTTTGTATCATTGTCACTGAGTAATGTCTACAATTTTGAATTTGATTATTAAAGTAATCGCATACAAATTTTTAAGTTTTTATATATCTATTACATAATGACATATATATATATAAGAAATCCGTTTTTATTTTATTTAGAAAAAATTGTTAATATATATACTTTTATGTTTAAAATTGTTGTTGACATTTTTTTTTTTATTTGAAAAAAAAAAAGCTTAACAACCCTATATTATAAACAACTTTCTTATCACTTAAATGAAAGTTGAAATCATATCAAATAAAATCGATAGTGAGCATTACTTAAAACATTTCCCCAACTCTTCCTATAAATGACCTATTTAAAAAATTAGTATGTCATATCAGTTGCACAGACATTTTAAACAAGTGTACAAAATTTCAACAAGTTATATTAAAGTTAAATATATTAAATATCGATTTTAAAATGTTATAAAAGTCAAAGAAAAAAATATTTTTCTTGCAAGTCTTATTTAAAACAAATGTTAGTTTTAAGAATAATTCTTAACTGAGATATATAAAATTATTAAATATTTTTAATATTTTCCCACCCACTGTTTCATATCTAAGAAACTAGATGTCCTACTGGAAATATGAATATTTCAAATAGTAGTGGCTAGTATTATTTAATTATATATCAGTTGTTTTTTTTCATGTGTTAAATGCGTTGACCGGTAAGCGAATCCGGGCAGCTACGCTAACCGCTAGGCCACCAACGCTTGACTAGTTATATATCAGATTTGAAGTAATTCTACTGCATTTAAACATATTAATCTTCAATTTTAAAATTTCATTCTAACTTGAAAAATATCAAACTTAACAAACAAACAAACAAAACAATTTTTCAATTTCAATAAAAGCATTTAAAAAAAGAGCAATTTACCGACCACAGGGGGCTCTTACTATGTGTTACTGAGCTCTCTCGCTATATATATTCAATTATTTTACCTTCATCAATAACACAATATTTTCATCAGTAAGAATTATCGGCCCACTTTCATCTTGTATTTAAGAAGTGCGCTATGACGTAATATTTTTTTTGCAATTATACATTGAATGTGATTCATGTTATTATCACTTCAAACTAGATTATCTTATCAACTCTCACCCTCTTTTCAGTCTATTTTGAATGAAGATGGTCATTTTTGTAATGCCAAAATTATAAACTCCCTATATAAAAACATAATCAGAATCCATTCTCCTCCCTCCCCCATTATTAAAATCCAGAAGTGGATTGATGCAATATTTACAATTGTAATATGCGGTTCTAATTCAAAAAAGGGCTTGCTTATAAACATAAAAGAAACAATTGTTTTATTAATATTAATTCACATACTTTATACTGATTATTATGTTTCCATATATATTAAATAATAAGTTCGTTTGAATAATTAAATCTTTGCTATGAATATGTGCTAACGAAAAGTGATAAAAAAATGCACGCACATACATAAAGAGTACATCGTTATTGAAATTATTTATACATATTAATTTCTTAGTTTATTGCAATGTGGTAATAAAATTGTATACATTTTTACAATACTATTATTTGGAGGCAAAAATTCAAATGATGAACTGCCAGCAATTGAAAAAGAAATAGAAAGTGTGCGCCTGCTCTTATTTAACAAGGCATAAAGACAAAGCTCCATTTGCGCACTTTAGTTGAAGTAATTAGCCTAGTAAAATACTTTTTTTTTTGTATAACAATTTTATAACTCCCCTCTTTTAACAAGTTGTCTTCCCCGAAGCACTGATTGTGTTTAATGCTTTCTCAGACTTGGAAAAACACGTGACTAGTTTCGGCAATACTCTTTAAAGAGTTTTTACTACTAAGAACGTAGCATTCATAAATGAATGGGAAAATTCAGTTTTTATCAAAAATAATTCTCGAAAATTATTTTAATATAGAAGTAGAAGTTAGTCGATTAAAAAGAAATCCAAGTTTTAACGAGAGGAGTATTTTTTTCATTTCCTGTTATTAACATCTGTATAAGAAAGTTTCTTTCAAACAAGTTTCAATAAAACAAAAGGTAAGAATTCTATTAAATATATAAATATCACAGAAAATTTATTATAAAATTGTTTAAAAATTATGTAAGTTTATATTTCCACGCCGTTTAAGTTTGCCTATAAAAATAACTATTTTAGAGTTTATAATTAATATAACTTTAATTTTCTCTTCGGTATTGGAGATGTACAATAAATATTTCGATAAAAAATAATGTATCGATTATAATTGCACTGCTATTTGGTGTTATATTTAAAATATTGGATAGCGGGAAAATATTAATGGTATTCTTATTCACTGTTTTATGAGTTTATAAAATACCTCCCTCTATTAATTTTCCCAACTTAAGATAGTAATCTAGCCATCGATTTTACTTGCACTATTAAACTAGCCCTCAGGAGAATTCAATTCTGTTATGTCGTTGCATTTATGACTTAATAATTATTTTCTTTATAAGAATATATATTACAGTCCGTTGAAAGAAGTTGGCGATTAGCCAGTTTTTTGATAAAGGCAAAGGAACGTTTTTATTAGAATAGATTATTTGATTTTAATCATTTTTTTTTAGGTAACAGATCTTTTTTATTTTTTTAAAGAAGTAACTGTTTAGATTTTTTTTAAACATGTTAACATTCCGAACTATTACTTGGAATTAAAGATTATAAACTAAATCGGTAAGCTGAAAATATTTTTATATTTTCTTAATAATCATGAAATATTTTTATTTTAATTTAAATAGTTTAAAATACAGGTGTTTCTAGTTCAGGTGGATTTGATGACGAAGTCGTCGGTAAATTTTATTAGTGAATACTACAGTTTTTTTTTATTACAATTCATATAAAAAGAAAACTTGAGAATGTGTATGAATAAATCTAATTATATTACATATATATACTCTTACATATTCAATTTTTGTTTTTAAAAGTGTATCAGTTATTTTCTTATTAATTTCATTCAAATCTGAATCATGTTCAAAATCTACTAATACTTGAAACCGATTTTTAAGTTCTAATTTAAATTCATTAGAGTTGTTTCTGAAGATTAGGAATGTCAACTGTAAATATCGTTTTTCTTAATAATTTTTGTCTCTAGTTTTGCATTAACATGTATCTTATATCTTACTAATCGATGATCACTTCCTGTGTTAAATTTATTAAGAACATTACAATCTTGAAATATGTGTTTTCTGTTAGTCAAAATATAATTCAATACTGTTGCACCTTCATTTGGATGCTTCCATGTCCATTTCCTTTTAACATTTTTCTCAAAAAAAAGAAAAAAAAAGAATTCATAATATAAAGTTTTTCTTTTTCTGCAAACTCCACAAATCTATGACCTCTCTCATTTCTATTACCATAACCAAAATTACCTACAGCACTTTCATCTTTCATTTGTTTACCAATTCTAGCATTAAAGTCTCTCATAACAATTTTCAAATGTTGTTTACTCTGATAAAAAGCCTTTTGTACATCCATATAAAAATCTTCTACTACTTCATCACTATGAGAACTTGTTGGGGCATAAACATGAATCATCTGCATTTGGTATCTGCTATTTATTTTGTCACTCTGTTTGATACACCATCTCTCTCCACAATGTTGTTCTTCTACTTTTTATTTATAATGAATCCTATTCCACTTGTATTTCCAATATTTGTGCTTTTATAGTAGAGTATATGTCCACTTTTTGAATCAATTGTCTCTTCACCTTTTCTTCTAACTTCACAAAGTCCAATAATGTCTCATTTAATATAAGACAGTTCTTCTAATTCTTGCAATCTTCCTTCACTTGAAATGATCTGCAGTTATAAGTACCTACATAAAAAATCATCAACAAAAAAGCAGCAATTGACCAATAAAATTTTTACTGACACTAGAGAATTTATGAAGAAAAGAAGGAATATGAAGTTGTACAAAAATGATGCATTAAAAAGGATTGAATACCGCAAATTCTGTAAAATGGTGCGGAAAAAAATTTGAAAATGATATACGAAAGTATAACTGAACTAACAAGGAAAGCTGTAGAAGAGAATAAAAGTCTCAAGACTGTAAAACAACATTTTGGTATTGGTAGGAAATTTATATCTGCAATAAGGAAAAAAGATTGAACTATTACTAAGAAAAGAGATGACATCATGAAATAGGTAGAATACTTCTATCAAGAATTATATAATAATAAAGAACAAGTACCTCCTATATCTATTATATCTTCCGAATTGCCAGAATTTTAAATGAAGAAGTGAGACATGCAATTAAATTTATGAAGAAAGGAAAGGCTCCAGGTAATGATGGAATTATAATTGATATATTAAAAAAAGCAGGTGAAGAAATAGAATTTTTTTAGCAAAGTTATATACCAAATGTTTAAATGATGATAAAGAAGATAATAGAAATTACAGACTATCAGCCTTTTATCAGTTTTATACAAAATTTTTACCAAAATAATTACAACTCATCTACATAGAACATTGGATTTTCACCAACCAAGAAAACAAGCTGGATTTAAAAGTGGTTTTAATACAGTAGATCATATTCAGGTATTGAGAGAAGTTATAGAAAAGATAGTGAATATGAATTGCTATTACACTTTGGATTTGTAGATTATGAAAAGGCATTTAATTCTATAAACATTTCTTCAGCGATTAAAACATTGGTCATCAAGGTATAGGATAGATTCAGGTTATTGTCACATTTTAAAGAATATTTATAAAAATGTGACAACAACAATTAGATTACATAATGATACTAGAAAGTCAACAGTGAGAAGGGTGTAAGACAGGGTGACTTCATATCTCCAAAACTTTTTACAGCAGTGCTGCAAGAAGTATTTTGTGGATGAAAATGGAAATCTAAAGGATTGAAAGTAAATGAAGATTATTTAAGTCATTTAGATTTTGTAGATGATGTAGTTGTTTTTGCAAATAATGCTTTAGAGCTGCAGGAAAATGTTGTAGGAGTTATCAGATGAAAGTAAGGAAAATAGGACTAAAGATAAATGTTAAAAAGACTAAAGTAACATTCAATGGATTTTCTCAAAATATGAAAATAAAGATTGATTATGATGAGTTAGAAGAAGTTAACAGCTACAAATATCTTGATCAGATTATTAATACAGATGGAAACATAATGAATGAAATTAATATAGAATTAAACTTGGTTGGAGTGCTTTTGGTAAAAAACTTGATACTAAAAAGAAATATGACTATGTGTTTGAAAAGAAAGGGTTTTAATAAATGTGTTTTACCAGTTCTTACTTGATCTGAGACTTGGACACTTAATAGAAGAGCAGTACAGAGACTTCAGATCACTCAAAGTAGTATGGAGAGATGCATGTTAGGAGTAACAAGAATAGATTGAAAATGCATTATATGGGTAAGAGAACAAACAAGTGTTATTGACCTCATTAAAAAAATAAAAGACTGAAGTGGAGTTGGGCTGGACATATTGCTAGAAGAGATGATAATAGATGGACAATTGAAATCTTAAACTGGATTCCAAGAGATTGTAAAAGACCCAGAAAGAGACAACATGTGAGATGGATGGATGAAATAAGAAAGTGTGCAGGGATGATGTGAAGCAGAGAAGCTAAAGATCAGAGAAGATGGATTGAACTTGAAGAAACCTTCATCTTGCAGTGGATTGATAATGGTCAATGATGATGATTCAATTTTTATCTATTTTATCATATATAATAAATAATTTACAAAATGTGACTGAAAAAAAGGTATATATTTTATTATTGTATAAAATTGTATTTAATATGACATTATCAGAGTCATGACCATTCCAATCAGAAGAAATATATATGTTACAATAATATTAATTTGAATGCGGGGGAATTTGGATTCAAAATTACAATCGCGTGATTTAAAAGCTAAAAAATTTTTGTAGATTAAAATCATATTTCATTGTCACAATCAATACAAAAAAATTTATCATTGGCGTGATCTCGTCTTGAGTGATTAAATGTAATAAGATTGAGAGAAAAAGCATTGATAAGAATTTTAAAAAAGACTGCTTTTGACTATCAATATAATATTCTGCAAGGCCGCATGTGTATAGTTTATTGGACATTGCGTACTGTCTGTTGACATTTAATCATCATTCATATTTTATTAACTACGGACTTTCTCTATAGCCTGTGTTTAGCCCTAAAATTTACTTACTATGTATAAACTCTGTCGAAAATTTAGACAATATTGGCATCAGCATGGGATTTTGGCATTCTATCATCAGATTATCAATGGTATGGATGGCTGAATAGTTGGAGGTTGGAGTAGATTGAAGCCTGTCCATTAAAATATAAAGATTTGCTATCTTAATATTAACTGCACTGATTATATATATGTGTGAGAGATGATAATCTGGACCAACTGATGAGTGCTGGTTCATCTTTTATAAATGTGTGTGGTCATGTGTATCAGTAGTATGAGATAGTGTGGATAGTTGAAGGTTGCTTGAAAGTCTGAGCTCAAATCCTCTATATTTATAATTTGAATAGGTAAATGATAAGGTAATAATAAAAGTTATATCATTAATTAAATTTAATCATTAAGTTATTAATTGTATAATTTAACACACATTTAATCCGCAATCGGATAAGAAAAATTAAAAAAATTTATACAGTATATTCAAGTTTTAGTGTAAAATACTCACACTTAAGATTATTGTTTTTTTTTTTTCAAATTTAAAACCTGAAACATTTGAAATAGCACAGTCACAATAGTAGAATATACTTTGAAAGAATATTACGAAAGATACTTATCTTTTTTTTTTGTCTTTAAGTGAAGGAGTACAACAAAAGAATTAAGTGTGGCATTAGAACAAAATGGTTTCAATAAAAAAAGGTACAAAACTACTTATAATTTCCTAAACTATACTGATTACATTTCATAACTAACCTGAACCAATGGGCAGAAAACCAGTATTCTACTGCTAAAATTAATGCATATGGTCACCGTACTCACTTGTTAGCTGCTATAATTATTTATAGGATGATTGTTCAGATAAACTCCAATTATAAAAAATTAAGTTATTTAACTTTTTTTAATGTAAAATACTGTTTTTTTCCTAGTCATTAAATTCTTTAACATCAACAATCTTTTCAGAATAAATTTGTGTTTCCATATTATACAGCTACTAAGAAGAAAACTTGGAATATGTATATGCATATATATGTATGGGTGTGAATTTAAAAAAACCCTGGTGTAATAAATATTGCATATAACTGTCTCACAATTTGGGATCCAATCTCAAAGGATGGAATCTATAATTATTTTAGATGAAAAATTATAAGCAGGGCCAACTATCTAATTATCTAATAATTGGTTGGCAAATGGGTATTTTGCTATCCTCATTTCTCGACCTTTGATTAATATAATGAGAATTTTCATTTATTGTTTTTATTTTCTAAAGTTACACTGTTTGGATATTTGCTCTGTAGTGATTTATTTAAAAATATTTTCATATATCTATAAAGCTTTGTGATATAATAGTAGCACATTCATGCCTATGACCTGGGTTTAAATCTGGGGAGAAAAACTTTAACATTTTTTCAGATTACAGATATAAGATTTTTTTTTTTTAAATAGCTAACTGTAGTCAATACAGCTAATCGATGGAATAATTTTTAATAAATATGCATCTAGACATTCTTTAGTAAAAATAAACAAGGCTGAAAAATATTCGTCATCCAATAATTGGTAGGCCTACTAAGTAAATTCATCTCCTTCACTGCTCTTTGTGATCTGTTGAAAAGGTCTTTAATCTGCACAAGACTATATGTTTGCAGCACTATCATTTAATCTCAGTATTTATATAGTATTCACAAACTTTAAGGTAGCTTGCATTTATAGCAAATTCTTTTGTACAAGGATTCTAGTGAAAAAGTAATTTGTGAAACGGTCATTATTTTTTGAATTCAAAAATATTTAATGACAAAATACATCTTCTGAATACACTGTGGTTATAAAAATTGATTTTAAGTAGCTAACTACCACTGATCATGATTAAAGATTGGATTTTAGTTCCATATTACCTATTTATTTATTCTTATCTTCAGGCAACGAATTTAGCTTTCATGTATATATAGCAGAGAACATTAATTGAGCCAACTTCCAATGAATTCATTTAAATCAATAACCATTGGTATTATGCCCAGTTAAAAAAGTTTTACATAAATTTACTTCTTACGTTTAATTCTAATCTGATCAATTTTTCTCTAAACAGTACTTCTTTTTTTTTTATTGTGGTGTAGATTCGATTTTATTTAATAAAATGAAAAAAACTATTAGACCTAAAATTTCATGATTACAGTGTTGTTTTATAATAAAAAAAACTGTTATCATTCATAAACTATTATGTCTCATCACTATTATCATTAGAATGGACTTTACTTACCATTTTATTGATTTTATATTTTGGATTTTTGACTAATGACATTTTCTGTTATCATAGTTTTTTCTATATCAGCTTTCTTTTTTTTACATTGTTACCAGTCTTATTTGTGCTTAATGTAGGGTTTAATTTTTAAATTGATTTATAATAAAGATAAGCAGCCGTTAAATAACCTATTACAGAGATCAATCTCTTCAGCATTTCTCTATAAAATAAAACAGAGAAGTAGTAACCAATAGGCCATTGAAATAGTGGATTGTTTTATACTTTCAATTCTATTTACAAATAGTTATTACCCATTTGTCTTCCATCAGTTGGATGTTTAGCTGGGCTTGCTGTAGATCTGACTATTGAAAGAGAAACCTAAGCTTGCTTGGTACTTGGGGAAAAAATCTGAGATTTACTCTGTTTCATATTTCAGATTGTGGAATGACTACTATATCACAAGACTTTTCTGATTTTAAAGTAACTGATTCAAAGTAATCCTTAAGTAGAAAATGCATATTGTCTGCACATATTAGGTTAAATTATTGTTTTCTTTTTCTAGAAATATTTTTAAATAAGCAAACATTTTAAAATGAGGCAGTTGTTAATAAATAAAAGTGCATTATTATCATTTTTTAAGATGTATTAATGGAATTTGAAAAATCTGCTATTTATATGATACGTTGATATCTTCAACAATAGCATATATTCTACAGTGAGAAAAAAACTGCTTGATATAAATATTTTCTAATTGCCATATAATATTTTTTTTATTATAAATGTAAATGGTACATAAGATATCAAATGATAAAGCAATAGATGCAGAAAATATTGAATTTCTAAAGTAATAAATATTAGATATGGTGATGAACAATAGGTAATTTTATAAGTATTTTATTCCTTAATTAGAATTAAAAGTCTATAAATTATAAACACTGTGAAAAAATAAATTGTAAAAATGCATATAGACTATATTTAGCAAGAATTTTTAAATAATAATAATAATATTAAAAAAAGCATTTTAACTGTTTTAGAAAATAATCTGCATAATATTACCATTCATTCATAAAGTGAAATATATATAAAAAAGGCTCATGTTGAAAGGATAAAATATATCCAGAATACCAGAAGAATATTAACTCAGAAGTTTTGTACTGCACATACTTTTGGTAAAAAGATCAGAGTTTTTGGTGATTATATGATGATATTATTACAAAAATTTTACATGCAAATATCACCTGTGATAATGTTACATTATTTAGGAGACAACCTACAGTATTCAACCTAGGATGTTCAGATGGTCATGTGACATTCAAGCATGCGAAGTAATAGAGGAGTATTGATCTAAGTATTTTTAGTTATTGGTCTGTCATTCTATCACTGTATTGACCATGCAGAGCAGTAATTCACTAATATTACTGGACAAGCAGGACAAATTATGCAAACGTGGACAGGTTCTAATTTCCATAACCATCTAAAACAAACTATCAAATTTCAACAACATACCATTATTGTCTGGTATAGAGACTAAATTACCAAAGAATTCGTGTAAAAAGAAATTGCATTCAATACGTATAAGTAATATACCCCCCCCCCCCCAATATATAATAAATAAGTAAATACTAGAGATTATCCCATAAAGTAAGATAATATATTACACATAAACTTAAAAATAATTGATGTTGATTTAATTTCAAATTTCATTCTCTTTTATTAGATCTTTTTATCAATCCTACAATTATGATCTGTTATAAAAAAAAAGATGGAAAAAAAAAGTCATGGAAAATCTTAATGGCAATTTCAAAATCTTTTACAAAATTTTCTAATTAACACATTATTTAAAAACAAAAAACAAAGTAGACTTTTTTTTTTAATTTAACAGTTTCAAGAGTTTAATTTGTCACATAATCTTTGTTTTCATATTTGAATAAAAAAAATATGGGAGGAAGCAAAACATAATATAAATTTATTTTCATATGCAATATTTTTAATTCTTGAGAAATTATATATAAACAATAAGTTGTTTTAATTTTTTAAAACTTCCTTTAGTTTAACATTGTGTCTATCACTATTTTTAATTAAAATTTTATTTTATTAAAATAAGATATTTTTAAAATGTTAATACAACTTATTTATTAAATTATGTGGTGTCTTTTTTTTTATTAACAAGGAATTGAATGAAAGAGATTATAGTCTGATATTTTTTTTACTAGTAAGATTTAACGTGTTAGAAAAATTTGAAAAATATAAATAGTCCTATTTATGATTTTTAATAGCAAAATTCCTAGTACAGTATATACCTAAAAACTATTTTGAGTAGCATTACAGTATGTTCACCTTATCAATATATATTTTACAAATAATATTCAATATTTCCTTTAATATATTATAGATGTAGTATGCTTCCTATATATATATTATGTTTTTTTTTGTTTTGTTTTGATTAATGTATCAACACCCATTTGATTGATATGACATAAAATGAATTAAAACATACTACTATCTTGAAATTATGACATTTTTATGTAGGCTTGGAACCAAATGACATGAATATGGAGAAAGCTACTTAGTAATAAAATGTAAAAAAAATTATTGTTAAGTATATTACGTTTTTTGCTGAAGACACTTTGAGTGATTAAGACAATAGAGTGCTATAACCAAATGGAAATACTTGATTATTACCAATAATAGTTGATTAACATTTATGATATATCTTTAAAGATTAATTTTTTAATTAAATATGTCAATATTAAAAGTGGCAAAAATGAGGCATTTTTTTTAACTCTCAGTAAATGCAATTAATCTAATAGAAAATACTTTTAAAATGTAGAAAAGTAATAAAGCTTGATATGAATTTATCACATGATAAAGATCCATCCACATTTGAAATTCATAATAATATTTAATCATAAATTGTTTATTTTCATGCTATTTATTGAATAAAGCTTTGAAGGTTTTTTTTTTTTTTGGAAGTATCTTTTCTCATCTTTTAAATGCCTATATCCAAGCTTGTTAGAACTAAAACAATTATGCATAATACTCAAAACACTCTGGAGGAGATCTTATTATGATGCTTTATATACAGAAAAACAAATTACAAAAGTTCCCAAAGACATTATATAATCCCAGCTTACACAATGCTTTTCAGGAATGCAGTGTTTATTTTATATCAATGCTACAATCTACTGTAAGTTTAGGTAATCAATAGATGCTAGCTAATAATAACTATTAAAGTCATATTTAGTGTTACTCTATTCGTTTCCAAGATTAATTCCTATTTTATTACTAGCAAACCTTGGATTTGGATTATATGACCTAATATATCTTTCATTCAGCCACTATAATTTATTTTCAAACTATCAACCTAAAATGTAAAAACTTTTTATTTTGTATCCAAACTAACTTACTTAATACCAGTTTAGTATCTACATATTTTGTTGTCTTCATTTTTTATAGTAACTGAAGACCTTCATCCTTTAACTAGATTAATATAAGATGAAGTTGCAAGAGTACTTGATTCAAATCTAAGCTTCTCTCTGATGAAGGCCATAAGACAGAATCTAATATGGGGTTATGGATAGAAGGAAAGCACTAAATATGGATTTAATAAACATAATTATTTTGTGTCTATTGATTACTTGAGTTTGCATTAAAAGGTAGCAATGGAATTTGCTTTTAAAAATTTTAAGAGAGTGACTTTAGTACTTAAAACTCTATCTATTTTTGTTGAAAACTTATTCAAAAGAGATCAGCAAAGAATTTAATAAATTGTATGTGTGATTACATTTTTCAGTACTGTCTATATTTATGGATTAACATTTTAAATTATCTTGTCCAAAAGCAGCACTGAAAACTGTATTCCAAATTCTGAAACTGTAAAGTTCTTTTTGTTTTAAGAATCAGCTCCTTGACATAGAAGAGAAACAATTGGATATTGAGTTATTTAATGTGGAAAAATAGATATTCCAATCAGTAGAAGAGGAAAGACAATTTTAAATTGAATATTTATACAACCTTACCAATAATGACAATTTTTAATACCAATTATTACAAAAATTACAGATAATGAACACAATATTAAGGAATAAATTACATCCTGTACCTTATCATGAAAAAAATTGCCATGAGAAGGGAAAATTCTAATGTCACTTTTGTGATGTTTTTGGTATAACATGCTGAGTGATAATGCTACAATTTCAAAAAATAATATTTTTTTTTTCATGTAAACTTTCCCATGACATTATGAAGTCAGATGATAATATTTTTAAAAGGAAATATACAGTTAATATGCTAATAACAACAAAAAAATGAACTAAAATTAAATTCTGACTTTAAATGCAATGATGTTAGTAATCATATGCATCATGCTAATGTTGATAATTTCCCAAAAGAAAAGAAAATATAATTTTCATTGTTAAAATATGATGACAGTGCTATATAACATTAAATATGAATGTGAATCTGCTGCTTCTGATAAATGAAAGATCGAGATGCTGATTTATTACGATGTCTTTGCTCAAATTTAACATTCAAATTAGATGCAATAATCTTCCAGAATATGATTTTAATAAAACAATAATTCTGCTCTATCATTGTATTCTAAAGTCATATATATTAAATATAAGTAATCTATAGACATAAATAGCACTGGAGTAGAATTAAAGAGTAGATTAATATTCTTAATGCAGATGATGAAAATTGAAAGTTATGTGAGTCTGTGTACATTAATAATCTATACAATTATGGGTGTAAAAGTGATTATGTCCAATTCACATTACCTTACTTAAAACTTGCAAAATGGATTATACTTATTCAACACTATTCAGTATATAGAAACATATTTTATTTAGAATAACAACAGAATGTTATTCAAAATGCAACATAAAATAACTGAGGCCTTATAAGAATATTGAATAATAGGTGTGTGTATTATATAGTATATCATAAAATTAGAATTGATTAATTTTGTCAATATATAATATACACCTTATTTTCAACAAAAACAAGAATTAAAATCTGATTTAGCTAAACTTATTATGAAATATAAGCTAAAGACTAACATGCCTTATGCAGAACATAAAAACAGATATTTGAATAAATTGTCCATTGCAGGGAAAATACTTCTCCTTCATTCTTCATAAAGAAACAGAAAAGGAGATGGTAATTTTTATCAAGCTTTCCAGCCATTGGGTGATAAAAATTTGAAGTTTTTTATTCTCTATCTTGATTGACTATGGGCTAGCTACTTTAGAAAAAAATTTTAGCCTCTTGAAAAAAATTTACTTTGTTCAGATTCAAACAGGTTGTATTGTAAGGTATTAGATATGCAATCCTTGAACTTTGTATTATTTTTTTTTATGTAACACCATTCAATTCATTCAAGTTTTTTCAAACAAGCTCTTAATTGATAAGTGCAGTATGAGAAAATATTAAAAATCTTTATCCAGAACCTTCTCATCTCCAGACTAACTGGTTTCAAGCTTATGGCTCACGTCCGGAGATGGGAAGGTTCTCAATAGAGATTTTAAATATTTTCTCATACTACACTTATCAATTAAGAGCTTGTTTGAGCTATTGTTACGCTCTCTGTATTGCATTTTTGTAAATACAAGCTTATAAAAGTAATGTCACATTATATATGACTTGCTTTTTTGATTATTATGAAGTTTTATTTTAAGATGGAAAGAAAGTAGCAACTTATGTAGTTATTTTTTACAATTGTAAATAAGAAAAAGAAATCAAATGCTTCTTTTGGTTATTGAATAGATAATATAGTTTCTAAAGGTCCTACAGAAATATGAAACAATTGTTTGTATCTTTTTGGATCTAACTTTGCTATATTAATTTGAATAAAAAAATTGAGCAAGAAGTATATACATACATAAAATCAAAATGAAATGAAAATAATGCCTCTAGAAACGGTATCTTACATGAAGTATCTGCTTATCATGGTTAACTAGATTATTTATGCTTTCTTACAATTTTTTTTAATGTATAGGCTTTTCATTCCAAAGAACTTGTACAATAAATAAAAGATTTTATCAAAATGCAAATTCAAATGCCAGATGTATTACTATGAATTTTACTAAAAAAATGTTGAAAGATAATATCAGTAAATTACAATGATGTTTTGTCTTGTTCTTGCTGCATTAAAATTATGTTTATGTGAATAAATTGCTTTTTGATATTATGAAGCTAAGTTATGAATTTCATTTGTTCAGTGGGCTTTATCATCATTTTGATTTCGAATGTTATAATTCACTTTTTCTTTTAATTCGCCATGTTTTATTGCAAATATATTTCTATAAAGTTTTTGTTCTCAAAATACTGTATTAACCTCTCACATGTATGATTTTTGTATATTTATTGTAAATATGTTTTATGTTGTTATTAATTAATTTTTACTTAAAACAATAATTTAAAAAGAATATGCCTGAGAGACAGCAGAAGATATTGGATTCCCACTAAATGGTTCAGTATCTCAATTGCTTTTATCAAAAAATAAGTATAGGTTTAAGCAAAACTTTTAATGCTTTATAATCTCTTCTTGGGTTTACAATTAAGATAAATTGGAAGAAGACAAAAATAATTTATTATTGGTGAAAGGAATATTAAATACTGTTTCACAAACTGATAACAAGCTTATAGCTAAAGATGAAGAAGAACTGAAGACACTTTTTAAGTGAGTAAATAGTGTGTAAAAAGATGAAATTATAGCTAAATATTAAGAAGGTGAATATTATGATGATAATATTTGTATTTGGTTTTAAAATTGATAGTTATGACCATTTTTACCTCTTGGATTATTAATCAATATTAAAGGATGTAACAGCCAAGAGATTTGTCACAGGTTGGCATTGAACTATTTGGAAAGAATATAAAAAAAGTTCTCTAGTATAGAGATTTATTTTTAAAAATAAAAATCAGAATTGTTCAAACTACAATATTTTCTGTGACGTTATGAATATAAAAGATGGATATTAAAAAAGCAGGTTAAGAAAAGTATTAATACCTTAGTATTCTAATTGCTGGAAAGATCCTATGATAATTTTTTGAATAGCAAGAAAAATTAGCAAGACATTAGATCAAATTTTAATCGAAACACAAGGATCCAAGTTGAAATTGCCTCACAGTGCACATATTTATAAGATATCAAGTTTATTATTAAAGTGTATAATGCTAAAAAAGATTAAAGATGAGGAAAGAAAAGATTGATCAACAATAAAATGTATGATTTTCATCATTACAATAATAATTGTGTCATTGAGAATTCAAATAACCAAAGTCACTTTTATAAATGTCAAAAGTTTGTATCAACTTGAAGGTATCTAATAATTTTAATTTGTGAAACAAAAGATAGAATTCAGAAATGAATTTCTAATTTAAATGAAATATAATGGATTTCCAAAGAAATTAATTCACAATTTATGGATTTTAAAGACATTAAGATTGCAAACATCATGTAAAAATTAGGCAGAGAAGTGAACAGTTGTTGCACTTTTACACTTTATTATTACACTTCCTAACATCGTGTTCACACGTATCTTTACATATTAATTTGTTTTAATGTTATGTTGTTATATGTGTGTGTGTGGGGGGGGGCTTTCAAAATTGACAAAAACAAATTGCCCATGCTCAATACTATATAAAACAGATTAAATAGTTTATTTTATTAAATACAATCAATCATGTATGCTTGAATATGTCTATCTTGTATTCACATACTTATCTGCACATACTTTTATAAAGGTATTTGTGCATTTATATATAGTCACATGTGTATGTGTTTTTGTATATGCGTAATTATGTAAGTTTATTATCTGTATTAAATTTGTATTTATTTATTTATTTTTTGCATAGAAATAGAAATTTGAACTACGAATTTCTCAAATTTATAGCTTCTTTATTTTATTTATTGTTCAAAGATAAATGATCTTCCTGAAATCTTCATCAATATATAATATTATGGTTAATGACAGCCAGTATTAACTGTACATTTTTTTCTTCTTTTTTGAAATGATTATTTTGGTCTAAATATAAAACATGTGTAACTTTAAGTCTGTGGTCATAAAAATTATAAAATAAATATTTATCAAATATTGTCAAGGGACAATACAATTTTTTATTATCTGTATATGAAATAAAATGATTTTTAATTAAGAAAATTTGAAGAGATAAATATTTAAACAAAATATCTAGAAAGCAAAATTTTAAAGGAATATCTTTGTCTTGGACAACAGACACTTGTAGTATACCTCTGCCTACTGCAGAGCTGGAGTTGCAGATCGAAAAGAATTCTTGCGTTAAGAGATGTCCGATAATAAATAGCAACTACTGATTACAAATATACAAACAACTTGTAAGGTAAAACAATGTATGTGATTATATAGATGAAAGAATGAACTAACATTTTTGATGAATCTTAAATCAATCATTCTAAAAATATTAATGCAAGTTCTGAAAAGTGCGTTCAGCATTAATTATTTTTTATTACAGGTGATTCTAAACCAAAAAAAAGTTTCTATCTAAGCTGAAAGGAATGCAAAGTCTTTATTCAATAATCTTTCATATGAAAATAAAATATTGTATAATCCTTATGTGTATATATATATATTATATACTTAAATATTTTGAATCGGTATGTTTTTTTGTTTCTAAATATACAAAAGATTTATCATCCTTTTGAGGATTGATTTTTTATTATCTTACGTAATAATGTATTTATAAAAGCCGTATAATTATATGATTTTTATATATACAGTACACATACAAGTATACGTAAATATGTATGTAGCTACATGCAGAAAGCTACTGAAAAGAAAGACGATTTACTGATGAAGATTTATATATGTCTTTAAAATGGTTAACCTGACTATTGTGATCTTTCTGCTTCATATTTAACCAATGTATTATATAATTTATTTTCTTTTATGTAATTAACCTTTCAAAAATCTCTTTTTATATGTAAGTTGGTGTTTAGTCTTATATTTCCAGTTGAAAGCATTTGATTATTTTTAAATATTTTTATTTTTTATATAATGTAATCTGTTTTATGTAAACAAATCTTTCAAAAAATTATTTATGTGAATATATATTTAAAAAAGTATTTGTATATATATTTTTTCAAAATATACTTAATGATATATATATACGTTTACGTATAAAAAATGTTTGCAAATATTTGTATTTATATATGTTCAAGTATATACGTATATGTTTTTGTATATATGTAAATATGCATTAAATCAAAAAGATATCAAGTACTCATCTTGTATTTTTTCATTATTGTTACACAATTACTTGTTAATGGTTCTCTAATCTTACTGAATGACATTTAAATTGTACTTAATTTATTCCTTTTTGATTGATAACTTGAGTGATGAATGCATTGCAGTCACTTCTGACTACTCTCTTCTTGCTATCAGCAGAAACTGGAACTAATATATATATATATCAAAAGCATATCTTTCTCTATAATAAAAAATGTCACTTATAAACATGCTGATTATTACAAAAATTACTTATTATACTCCAGTTATGGTCTTCACAAAATCATTTGGGAAGAGAAATAATGACCATCTCATTCAAGCAAATGCAGTATTATAGCAACATAAATAATTAGGACAACATTTTATTCATATCTTCACAATATAAAAAGCTATTAATCTTATATCATCTATGGCAAGAATATACCCACATTTAGAATTCACTCTTAAAATAGCATCTAAGACAAATCTATTCCATAAACAAAATACCTGCATACAATCTTAAAATCTATTAAATCAATATCCAACCTTAACATAACTTTATCACGAGACAAATGTCACTATTGGAATACGTATGTACTTCAATATATAAACACAAATTATAATTTAGACTTGCCGATGCTAGGCATTAATAATAGGCAGCTAATGTGTAGCTTTAAATATTGGACATGTGAGCTGAGCTCAAATCTTTTGATTTTCTACTCAGAATGAACATGTGTTCATTACCAACTTTATACTTCATGAGATATGAGAAACATAATTAATATTGATATTATATGTGAGCTATTTCACAGATCAGAAGAGAAACAAAAGCATGTATTGTTTGAGTGTAGCAGCCTACAACACACTCGATCTATTAATTTATCAGAACAAGAATGCCACTGTAAGATTAATTATTGCCTGCATCACAGAAGTAAGAAGTACAACATTTATACTATATATATCAAGGTATGCTTATCTTTACAATAGTAATAGAGGCAATAAAACAAAGAGATAAAAAATCATCCCATCAGACATTTTCAAAGCCACTTTGTCACTTATTTATTAATGCTCTAACTTTTAGTGAGATGTACTTTCTGGTTTTTATTTTATTGTGAATGTTCCTAATTATAATATAATTCACTGAATGCTATTGAAAAATCTCATTGTAGTATTCTTTGATTAATTTTGTATTATCTTTTTTTTTCCTTTTAAATTGAAATATTTGTAGATATATATTTCCTTGAATAAAGATCCTTCTAAAACTTTTCTGCACCATGAAAAAAAAAGTTTTAAAAAAATCTGAAAATGTCAGTATTGTTGGGAAAACTTAATACAACTGATTCAACAATAGCACTGATTGGTAGATCATTTGTTCTCCTTCTTTGAAAATATTTCCAAGATTACTTGTAGTGCTTTGTGTGACTTCAGAAAAAAAAATTGTATATATTTTAATAGTTTATTTATATGTTTATGATTATTTTTGCAGTATATTTGTAAAATATTTATTTTAAAGCAAAAATATTTATTATATTTAGATTTTATTTGAAAATGTTTATTTTTAAAATGGGAATTCAAGAAAAACACAACAGTAAAAAAAGAAAGTCATAATTGCTGGAAAAGGACATCCATTATTTTTAATAATTATAAATGAAATTTTAAATTTTAGAACAAAATTTCATTACTTTATGACAATAACAATAATTTCTTCAGATTTGAATAATGAAGTTCCCAGTATTTTATTCGTTACATATTTTTATCAGCAATGCGGCAAATGTCCAATTAAAAAAAAGCTATTGTTTTGATTATCTATCCCAATTAATTATTTTTTTCCTACTTTCAAAAGTTGAAATATCATTTTTTAAGAATATTTTTCATTTGTATGTTTACATTTCTAATAAATAACATAAAATTTATTAATATATAATATACAATAAAGATTTAATTTTAAATAAAATGTTGGAAATATAATCCAAACAGCTACTAGGGAATAACATAATATGAGTGGACTAATCCTTACATTTTCCCAATTTAAATATTCAGTTCATCTGTTAAATTTCTAATATATTTTTTTGCCATAAATGAAAATTTTAAATAATCATTAATGATGTTTTTATTCCATATAAATTTATTTTTGTTTCAAATGGTCACAACCCATATTTTCATGTGCTATGATATTTTATAAATAATAAAAACCATACCTTTTCAAAGAACATCATTTCCTTTGATGATTTTCCCCTCAACTCAAGTTTTAAACTGATCTACTAAGTATTTGTTTTAATTTGATATAATATTAATAATCATACATATAATATACAGGCAGAACCTGATTTTAATACATTCTACTTTTATGTGATTTCCTATTTATATGAAAGACTATAGAAAAAGACACAGTATGTTAAATAACTTTTTATATAAAAAAAAGAATTCAATTCAACTATCTCTTGATAAATTTATAAAGAAAACACCAGATACTAAACAATAAAGTGTTATTTATGTATATGCTAATAATACATCTCATTAAAAAATATTTTAAAAAGACTTTTTGATATTTTTTTACATTGTTCTACATAAATTTCATTTTTCATCACATTTCAGGAACCAATTAGAGATGAAAGTTGAGAACTGCCTGCAAGTAATTACATATATACTAATCTAAGAATAACATATTATTTTCTTTTTACAAACTGATATGCATGTAATTCAGTCCTGCTCATTGTCTGAGTTTCTAATACTTTGAAATCAGTATTAAAATTTAATTTCAAATATTGTTATTAAAAAAAAATGTCAACAAAACTGCATAAAAAAAGTTTTAAAGTATAATATTTCTAATTTAACAACAGTTTCAGTATTAAAAAATATATATTTTATCCACTAACTCTTCCTGGATGTTTTCATTTTAGCAGAGTGTGGTTAATAGACTGACTGAACATTCTTTTTTTAAAAAGCTCTTGATAAATGAGCTAGGGAAAATCGAATGTAGTTTAAATTAACCTCTGCATGTTGATGTTCTAATGATAATAAAGAAAACTAGTAATTAATTATCATTGTTACTAAAAACAAATATTTTTTTCAAAAAAAAACTATCAATGTTTCCTGATTTTAAATTATAAAAGTAATTACTTAATAAAATTTAGTCATCAAAATTGCTTGAAAAAAATAATTTTTTTTATTGAAATTGATTGAGAAAAACGTTTTATCAAATTATATTAACCATATAAATAAATGTATGCTGTTGACTGCATATTTTTTATTATTTTGGACAGTATTCAACTTGAAATTACATGCACAATAAAAGTATATATGCAACAGAATGAAAAATGGATTAATCATTTTCTTAATTTAATTCACTAATAATTGTTATTAATATTTATAATTAAAATTCATTATTATTATTTGCTCTCTTTTTCTCTTCCTCTTTTGATTTACTTTAAGGTTCACAGTCAGTTTAGTGTAGATTCCAGTTATCAAAAGTTTCTCAGGCCTCTAGTTATTTTCTGAACTGATTATAATATTCCAATCATTTAATTGTTTGTGTAGGAATTTGGACTCCAGTAAGATTTTTTTTCTAATTTTTTATTTGCAATCTTTCTTTCTTTGTCCCCCCCTCTCTAGACTTAGATATTCATTTATATGTGGCTGCTAATAATGATGATGATAATAAATTCACTGTTTTTTGTTTAATATGCACTTTTGCATTTAATTAAGTGAAGGATATACTTTGTGAATTATTCTTATAAATTGGACATACATGTATACCCTAAACCATGAACTAAATGTTCATAGAAGTATAAGACTTTCATTTTCTTGCTGAATACCAAACCTTATTACATCTATCTGATCATTCCAGACTAACTTTTTTTTTCTCATGTGTCATAGCATCAGCCGGGAAGCGAACCCATTAACCCAGGACAACTGCTTGTAAAGCAGCCATCGTTTACTCTATAGTTAATAATAACTGTGCCATTTACCAATCCCTATTACTAAGGCTAACTTGTTATCTGCAGGCTAATTAGTTGAATGAAAGATCCTAGGTCAATTGTGATCTGAAAAAGTCTTCAAAATTCATTTTGCCCAGACTTGAAACTAGATTGTATCTATAACAGAAGAATGCTCAAAGTTTCATTAACAAAGTATAAATATATGAACATACTATAATGGCAAGACAAATTATTATTTAAAATTTCTACAGGATATTTAAAGAAAAAACTTAAAATCAGCTAATCTTGTAAAAATTCATAATAAACCCGACATTTATGCCATCATAATGACAAATATAATTTGAAAATTTTATATATTCAAAATGTAAATATTTGCTCATGCTTAATGTGATGTATACATCAGTTTTAAAATAGAAAGTGAGCAAACTGTCGGTGCTCATTAAGAAGTTCTTAGAGTAATGAAGCATTATTCTTTCTAATTTCTGAGTGTACTTCATTCACTCTTATCCTCTAATGCAAATACCAATTCATTGATAAATATTGAATATTATGCTGACTATAGGCAATTGTTAAAAAATATACTTAAAATGAAAATATTATTGCACACTGAGTTTCATTCATATGGCATTTCATAATAGTTTTTCAATAATAACTGATGAATATTTTAGATTGCCTTTTCTATTTACAAAACTATTCTTTCCATTTCTGAAATTTTCTATTGTTCTCTATTCTTCCAATTTTGGAAGCTGTTTTGAAGTATTTTCTCCTCTGAATTAACATCAAATTTATCACTATGATATTTTCAGAATATATATCAACATATTTCTTTCTTTTTTTAATATGTATTCAATATATTTATTAATTTAACTCCACAGACATTCATCAAGTTCTTCTTTTAAAAAATTATTCTGTTTAAATTAATAATTATAACCATAATGCTGTTGCCCAATGTTTCAGTCATTTAATATAGCCATTGTTAAGAGCATTCTAATTAAAAAGTATGAGAAATAATTATTTTATATATTCTTGCTGCATAAATCTGTATTATTTTCTATATATTTTTTAAATTAAAAGCTGCATAACTGTGGCTATATATTGGCTGATTGATTATGATTTTTGATTCAAATAAAGTGACAAGCTTTTAAAAGAAAAAATATGTGAATGTTTGTGAAGTTATATATATATTATTACATAACAGACTGTTTTTTATAATCTATTGTGTGTTGATATATGCACTAATTTTTCTGTTAACATGGTCTTTTGTATTTTTCTAGTTCTGTATAATGTTTCTCAGCTATTCTCTGTAAACCTTGATTTCCAACTATAATTGACTTTAGCAGTTTTATAGTTATTGTTCTTGATATTGTTAATCTTAAAATATCATCATACAATCGATGCTTCCTCTAATAAATGTAAGCAATTTGATTTACATTTTTTATATGACTAATATTTCTTTTTACAGTCTTATGAAACTGATGCCAACTTTTTGTCAAATATTTTTTACCATTTCCTTGGGGTTCTATCTATGAAAGGAAAAAAAACAAACATATAATTATATTTTTATGCTCTGTGATATCAAAATATGTTAATTATGACTGTTTTCATTACTATATCTAATTCTGAACCTTTTAAAATCATGTTTAAATGTAATGAGTTTCCTAATTGCTGTAATATTAAACTTAACAAACTGCTAACCAATTGAGACAAAGAAATTCAGGATTAGAATATCTGCCCTGCATGATTTAATATAGTGAGTCACAGATTGTACAGTTCAAGCTCTATGGATCACAATTCAATTCTGACAATTTGGATGTTTGAACTTCATGTGATTTCTTGAACAAAATATTGGATTTAAAACTCATGGCAGCCAAATTTATAATTAAAGAAATAAAAAAGAATTCCTATACAGTCACTGAATATATCAAGAATTTCTATATTAAATGGAAGATATTAAGCATGAGTCAATAAGCTTGCATTTCTAGATTACATGCTGACAATATTGATTCAAAAAAATAGTAAAAAACATAAATTTGTCTGGTTTGTTTCTCCTGCAAAATTATAGGATACAGTTAGAAAAGGTCTAAAATATATTGATAGAGACTGGCCAAATCCTGAAGATTATTAGACCCAAAGGCATCTTCTAAAAAATATAATAATAAAAGAAATATTTTCAAGCGGGCAAATTGATTTGTTAAAAAGATATTCCAATAATTTTAGAATCATTAGTGGAATAAAGGAAGAAACAATTTCAAAAAGCTTTTTTGCCTACAAGACTATTGTTTGTCTAAAAGAGAATAAGGACAAATGTTTTATTTTAATTGATAATTAAAGTTTTGAAATAAAAATCATAGCATTATGTTTTTAAAAAACGAGAAATATAATTTAATAAGCATTAAAAATAAATTCATTTCTAAAGAGTTGAAAATATATTTAGACCAAGATTACAACAGAAAATAATATTAAAAAAATATATTCCTCTTCTGCATTTGTTCCAAACAGTATTTCCTGCAGATGAATGATTAATTTTGGTGAAGCATATTGCATAATGGTTATGCAGTTATTTAGCAATGGTTACAAAGGAAATTAAGTTTTGGGAAATTGATAATTGGTTTCTGTTAAGATAGAAGTATTTTAAAAAATTCAAGGATGGCTTCTCTAGATGTTTCCAAATTATATGAATCTATCTCTTTGGTATGTAAGATCCATGATATATTAAGACAGCAAATGATAAACAAATGTAAAATTAAGTTCATTATATATTGTATGAATTGAATCTATGCAGATTTAACAGTAATATTTAGAGGATACTATTACAAAATAAAAAAAGCTAATAATTGTATTGCTCAGGAATTCATAAAAAGTTTGACCACAAGAGCTGCAAGCATCCCATTACTGCAGGAATTGCAATACAGTTTTAGTCAATATGAAAAATGAAATGTCTTTTTTTTTTTGCTATCTGTCTGAGGTGATTACATCCATCCATGACATCCTAAACATAAAGTAAATAGTCTCAAATGGAAATAGAGCTGGAACAATAAAATATAAAATTTCTGAATAAATATATAATAAGATGCTAGATTATAAAACAATAACAAATCCAATTATCATCAGGGAATATATCCCCTTAGTTTAATGACAGCCTTGGTTTACAAATTTTTAGAGTTAAAATTATTTTTGAATAGAACAGTAAATTGGCAAATTATATAGATCAGGTAAAAAAACAAACAAACATAAAAATGTATTATAGATCTCATACAGATGGAAGAAAATATAAAGCTATTTAATGACAATATTAAATTTAATATTAAACTTAGTATTACTAATAAATTTTGAATATCAGTGTCATGTGTTAATTCAATACAACATGCTTTTTTAAACATATTTATGATAAAGCATACATAATAAAGAATATAATGCTAGTTTTTATTATTTGTTAAACATGAATAGGCTTATTAATAATTCAAAAGATAAATTAAGATTATGTTACATATAAGTGGAATGTGAAAATCCTTGGTATTACTAAATAAATTATGAAAAGACAATAATTTGAATACGAGAATCAACAACAACACCAATACAATTATTTAGTAACTAATCTTAATTATATTTCTGGTTTTTTAAAACATGAAAAAGGGATAAGTCATATATTTAACTCTAACAATCTGAGCAAGAACTACTGTAATTGGAAACTTAAAAAAGCACATTTGATAACACACTTCAGATAACAATGCTTTAATAGCATCCAGTTAAGTCACTGTTGATATTTTAATAAATAATTTGATCTTTTTTAATCAGTATTATTCTAATATTATCCATGAGTATGATTTGAAAGTGGTGAAAGCTGATTTAGAGATTCTGAAGCTGAAATTGAAATCCATTCCATAATAAAGTTGTATTTGATTATTTATATTAAAAAATGGAAACAAAATCAATCTTTAAATAATCCACTTCAGTGTAAAGATTTCTCCAATAGCTTCTCACTCAGTAATAGTAAAGAAGAAAACAATATTTGCCACAGTTATCAATTTACCATGTAGTGATGGGTTTGGATGATCTTTCATTCTTGTTTTATACCCTATTTAAGACTAACTAGATACCTATTTATTGAGCAGTGTTGATCATTAGCTGGGTTGCCTATGGGATCATTGGCTGGGGAAAAAATAGCAAACCAGTTGAAAAAAAATTTAAGTTTACTTATTCTCTATGTGGTCTGATTGGCAAGAATCTGCAGCATTATTGTACCATGAGATTCACACATATATATATATATTCATGTGTGTATATGTATGTTAACATAAATGTGAAATTAATAGACAACAGTTGAATCTATGATCAGTATCACATTTCATCATGGGTGATATTTTGTCACTATTACTATTCTCTTAATTTAGACGTATTCTATAGCTCAGTTTTAAAACATATACTATAAATACAATAATTTTTTATACAACTGAAAGCAGTTAGGCATTACAATTATTTATTTTCAAACAATTCAGAGCTTTGGGGTTTTTTTTTTGTTTATTTTACATGAATAAAGAGAAATCAAAACAAATAATAAAGTTTTCATGAAGGTTTATGATGATGGTATTTTAGTTGTATTTTTATATTGGACTATTTCCATAATCTAATATGAGTATTGACTTTAGAAAAAGGTAACTTTATTTAAATATTCCAAATACATTCAACTATTAGTAATAGCACATCAAACAGGTTACTATATGCACAATGTTTCAAAAGGTATTATTCTCCCCTCTTCTTCAGGTGTTGCTGGATTGACCAGTGACAGTACTACCATGGGATTTAAATGTGCAACTTAGATTCTTAGGTATTGAATTTTAAGATAATGCTATAACCAACTGAGCCATCCTGCCAAAGACAACAGTCAGTAGAAATTTAATACACTTATCTATGAGGTTACTCCTGATTTCTCTACTTTTTCCTAAGAGCAAAGTTGATTAGTGGTTTCCATACATTATGTATAGCCACACTAGGTTGGCTTATGAGATTGCTTGCTATTGTCATGTAAGTAGCTTTTTAAAATTTTCTTCTTTGTATCTTTTCTTCTTTATCCAATATTTTTGTGTTTTCCCAATTGAACATATGTTCATTGGCACATACATGGTCTGCTACATTATTTTCTCTCTTCTGATCATCAGTTTGTGTTCTTGCAAGCCCTTTTCAATGGGATGACTGATCTAACCAATTTAGGTTCTTCCACACTCACATGATATTTCATAGATGCAATTTTTTCTTTTCAGCATTTCAAGTTAAGGCTTTGTAGATGTTAGAATTCCTCAAAGTGTATTATGGCTCTGGAAAGCTATTATGATGTTATACTGATTGCAGATTTTCCTTAATTTGTCTGCTATTTTTGAAATGTGTGGGTACACTACAGTACCAATAATTGTTTTTGTCTTTTGATGGTTATTTTTGTTGCCTATTTAAAGTTTTCTTAATAACAGCTGATGGATAAGAATAATACCTCTTGAAACGTTGTGCGTATACTAACCTATTTGATGTGCTATTACTAACAATTGGATGTATTTGGAATATTTAAATAAAGTTAAATTTTTTTAAAAACATTCAATACTCATATTAGATGATGAAAATAGTCCAATATAAAAATACCAATATAATAAAGTTGTTTTTTTTTTCCTGTGATAAATTTGATTATAATAATAAATATTTTTAAATAAACTTCCAATATATGTATTTTTTGTTTTTCGTTGGATTTATGTCTTTATATTTTAGTTATGGTTTAATATATAATACTGCTATTTGTGATTTTAATGAAATTTGTAAATTTTATATATCAAGTATCGATATTTTCTAAATCAATTAGCATCCTGGAATTTTTCAGTTAACAAGAAGGAAAAACTCTTTTATGAACCTTAAGCTCTTTCTTTTGTGTTTATATGTAGAGCATTATTTTTATTTTTTTAAATGTTTGTGTCTAACTAAAGATCACATTTTTGAATTTTTTTCATTGTTATTTTTTAGATGATTATAATATATATAATATAACTGAAATCTGAATTTAAAAGTCAGGAACTTATTTTTCAGTTTGCTAGAGTTAATGAGTTTCATTGTATATAACATTTGATCTTCCAGCCAAAAAAAATATTTTGTCCACATTTTTTTAAATTTTTCTTTAATAAAAAGGCCGTTCAATATTTCTTTATGAGAATGTACAAGAAGACAGGCTTGTTACTAACTAGTAAGGAAATAATTAGTTGGATTGACCCCTAGAAAAAATCTTAAGATTTCTTGAAGTTGGATATACTAATTGGTAAACCACAAGACCTTTTGCATATTCTATTATTATTAATACGTTTTACTAATTTTTTTTTTTAAGTGTCATAGCATCGGCCGGGACGCGAACCCGCAACCCGGGCAACTGCCTGCAAGTGCAAGGCAGTCGCGCTGATCTCTCGACCACGTTTTACTTATTTAGAAATTGGTCAAAATAATTTTTTAGAGCTGTTTAATCGATCTATTTTTTTTTTTAAAAAAAGCTTAAATTTTATAACTTTAACATTTATTAATTTACAGTAAAAAAATTTGATTGTGTGTGTGCGTGCGGTACATTTAATTTTAATTAAGTTTTTGTTTAATAATGAATCTTTCTTCCTGATAAAACATTTTGACCCCATCTGTCGCAAGAATCCAACCCACAGTTTTATTGCAAATCTGCTAATTAAACCCTCCTCCGAATGTGCATATTTATAACTAATGAGAATAAAAATATATGTGTCAAGCCATTATTTTTTTGATTAAATCATAAAAAAATTTCCACCTACAAAAATTTTACATTCATAAAGTTTTTTTTATAGTAACAATATATACTATTGGTAGAATACTTTATCTGACAGCTGGTTCATTATTAGTTTAAAAAAATAGAATAAAATGAATTAATTTAAGATAGCTTAGCCTTAGTGTGTGACAAAATTTATCTCAATGCAATTGTCCTATATATCCTGATAAAGAGACATTTTTGAAAGAATTTTTAATTTCTAAAAAGTAAACAAATCTATACTTGCATTAGATAATGCCAGTTATTTATTTTTTGATCAAGAATTTATTATCTATATGGTATACAAAGATTTACAAGATGGTGGTCAAGTTTAAAGCATCATAGTAATTAATGCGCTTTAGATTAAATAATAAAGGGACATGAGTTAATCATGCATTGAATGCAAATATTTATAAAATATTGAGCAGGTATAGAAAACCAAGTACCTAAAGAAGTTCATGGTTATTAAAAATGGTGTGTATGTTGTCAGCTTCAGAATTGCATGAGTCTTCATTTGTTCAGCTATCTAAGTTAATCAGTTCCCATGTAGATTTGAAGATTAGGTGTGGTACAATGTGCTGATCTCTGTCCCTGTTTTTTTTAGTTTTTTAAGAAAGATTTGGGATGGGACCATATTAGATGAATTGAATATCATATCACATCATGTGAGCCAAAGATTAAATGTTAAAAAGGTGACACTCCTTACTTAAATGTTAAAAAGGTGACACTCCTTACTATTATGAATTCCCCAAGTGCTAGGCCTTGCTTGAGTGAAGCAATTAATGTTTGTTTGTGATAGTATATTAATTATATTATGTTTCTGCATTCTTGTAGTGTTATACATTGTTCAATTATATGAAAGATGGTATCTTCTTCTATTTTACAAAGTGGACAGATGGGGTTCAATGAGGAAAAATCCCTGTGAGCCACCAGAAAAGATTTGGTGGGTAATGCATCTATATTTAGCTTGACCAAGAAGTCAAAAAACTTGGGCCCAAGGTTTCACCTTCTAAACCTTTAATAAGACTATAATTGGTGATATTAAGTTTTGATTAAGCCCATTTGAACCCCTTTCAGAAACATTTACCAATTTTGATTTTTTTTAATGAATAGATGTTTTATATAAAAAAGAAAAAAATGATTCTTTTATGCAAAAATAATTAATTAATATAAAACTCTTAAAAGTTAGTACATCACTGCACTCTTCATTGAAGTCTTAAGTGATTTATTAGTTGTAAACACCAGCTAGAGGATTTAACCTATTATAGATAAAAACTATTGCTTTCTACCATATTGCTGCTTGTATGTTGCTTCATAATTAAAATCATGTGATTGATCAATAAGCATGCATTTGGGGAATATTAACACATTTCCATTTGTTAGGTGACACCATAACATCTTTAAATGTATAGATTAAAGCATGTGTGATTCATTAAATGTCCTTTTTTAATGAATGATAATTGAATGTTTGAAGGTGTTTTCTAATAATAATCTTAGTATAGCCAGTTACTTGGAGTTCTGTGATGTTAGTATCAAAATAACAGATTGAGCACAACAACTTTTATTCAATTGACCAAACTTAGATTTTTTTTAGCCAACTTTTGAATCTGCTATTATATGGCAATGTAATAAAATTTTTAAAAAGAGAAAGAATAATTCATACATGCTCAAATTACTTCTTTTTTGAAACTTTACAGTTGCCTGAAATTAACTCATTAAAATTATTTGAATTAAATAAAGTGCTTACAGAGATTTTTAAATATTTGAAATAATAATCAATTTTAAAATTGAAATAGATAATTAAAAATAAACAAATTTGTATTCATTTTTAGTTATCTATTTTAATTTTGTTTAAGATTGATTATTTTAATTTTTTTTTAAAAAAAAAACAACAACAATATTATGACAATTTTTAATCTTGAAATTTGACCATTTTATGTATTTATATATATAAAATGCAAATACTAAAATCGGAGTTAAAATCACACCTTTAGATTCTTGTATATTGAATTTTGAGGCAATGCTCCAACTAACTGAGCTTTAAAGTCAGATATTTTAAATTAAAGCACAAAAAGTAAGGAAGAGAAGGAAGCTGTTTATTTATGTTTTCAATTATCTTGTTTTATCGATTTATTTATTTTGTTGTGGGTAAATATATAATTTCATTTTATTTTTGGGAAATTGCAGATAATACTGATTTTCATGGTTCTTTTTAATTTATAAGATCAGTATCTCCACGTTAGAATTTATGAAGAGGCAATGTCTATATATTTTATCTTGAGCTACAAATAGTGAAATATTATTACCATTTTAAAAAATGTAATAATTAATATACTTTGTTTAATTATTCCTATTTAAAAACTCTTGCATTATAATAATTAATATATTTTGTTTAAATAAAATTAAAATTAGAACTTTACGACTAGAACTTCATTTATTAAATGACAACTGATATGATCAACTGGGTCCAATTGTACTTTCACAATAATTAAATTCTAGAGTTGGATAGTTTACAAATATATGTTTAGATTGTACAATAAGCTTTAACCTTGAGTTTATTGTAATTTTTTTTTTTTATCATTATAATAACCTGTTGCTTTTTTTAAAATCATAAATTAATTTGAATGTTTTCAGGGTTATAATTTGAAATATAAACAAACTTATTTTTGAATAAACAAACAAACACATACCAAAAACTAAAACATGGAGTTTTGGGATGATGCCTTACTGGTTACATGCTAGCTCAGTGAGCCAAATTGCTAGACTTTTTGAATGCAAAACATATGGTTTGGGTTCAAATCTGAGTTAAACTTGATTTTGATTTTATTTTTAGATAACTGAGAATTTACCAAGTAGGCCAAGAATTTTTCTCCATATCCAGTTTAGCTAACCACCCACCACTATTAGTTGGCATATAAAAATCTTAGTATAATCTAAGTGGTCAGATGATCTGCAGAAGATTGATTATAATAAATAATAATTTTAAAATGACCCAGCATTCACTACTACTGAAGCAGCCTATGGTCGATGAGCTCATAGTTTACCTTTATTTGACTGAAATTTTATAATATTTTAAACTGAAATCCCAAGTCAAAATATTTCTTATATTTGCAAATCTATCTTTATTTATTTTAAAGGTTATATTTGGTCATTGTATAACCTTCATTTGTATATATAGATGTTTATACGTTATATGATATAATGATTAACTGATCTGCATGCCATTCTCATAATCTAAAGTTTGAATTCAAGCTGAGTAGGGTTTTCAGATTCCAATCAAGCTTGTGATTTTCTTTCAGATTTTTATTTTAGATAGACTACATATAGCTAATTCAGAAAGCTATCTATCTATTTTTTATTAGGGAATTAAACAAGAATGGAAAACACTCAAAAACTCACATCAAAGTTAGCAAGCTTGTTAAAAATATAATAATTGAAATTTATTTGTCCAACAAACAGCTTTCTGTCCCATGCACTCTCTGGCTCAATAATTGAGCCACTCAGTATTACACATTTGCATTTGTTAATATTTCTATGTAAATTAGAAAGCTGAAAATTATTTCAAAAGATTCAAAGCATAATTAATAATGGTAGAACAGTTCTATCAATTGTAAAAGAATTTGTGAAGTGCATTTATGGATAAAATGAATTTTTTATGTAATAAAAAAAAACTTTTTATTTTTTTTTCAAAATAAAATTAAGTTCTATCGTGAGAATGATAAATATCCAGTAAGAATAAATCATCAGTTTATGAAATAGTTAAAAAGAAGAAATTCATATTGATATCACTTATGCTCACAAAATTATTACAATTATATTTGCAATGCATAAGTATTCAGTGAAGATTGAAAAATAATTATATTTTCAGTGAAAGAGATAAACAAAATAAATGTTTTATACACAATAATATATTGCATCAAAAAGCAATGATTCTATACAAGGACTGCAAAGGATCCAAAAAGGATATCAAACCATTTATTGCATTACGCAATGTCAAAAATATCTGAAGCTGATGTCTCTTCAACACATTGTCAGAAAATTAGTAATCTAAATGAATATTTACAAAATAAAATAAAATAAAATATCAGCACAACAAAAACTTATACAATATTCCTGTAATAAAGATAGAATTGCATTACATAAAATATTTTTCATTTATAAATTCTTCCACAAATTCCAATTCTTGCAAAAACTTGATTTATAATCAACTTAAAAAATATATACTATTATCTCAATGTTTTAGCTATTTAATTATAGTCATTTTAAAGAGTGAAAATATATAATCTTAAATCTATCCCTTGTTTAAAATCTAAAACTTCACATCTATAATTTTATGCAACAACACACACAAAAAAATCCACTTTTTTATAAATAAAAATTTTAACTTAAATTGTTTATTTTTAAATAATGAACTTGTTATTATTTTGTTCATATAATTTTAATTTCAATCATAAATGGGAAAAGAAAAAAAGTATAATTATTAATAAATGGAAGGTATTTAAAAAGTTAAGTTAGAAAGATATTTAATTTAAATGATGAAAGTAATTTTGAAATTTAATTTTTAATTTTTCTATTTTAAAAATCTTTTTTTTTTTTTTTGGTGCATATACACAATTTGTATTTTTTTTAAATGAACATTTTAAGTATGATATAATTTTGGAATGACTTACATTAAAGAGAGAGAGCTAAGAAATGTAAATAGGCAAACACACCTGAATCAAATTGTTCATAGAAAAAAGTTGATTGAGTTTTTATAGTATTGAAATAATTTTTTAAAAACATATAAAAAATAATACTTTTAGCAATTTAAATATATTATTGTTTATTTTATTTTCAATTTGGTAATTACAAAATTACTTAGTAATTACTTATTAATATATATTTTTTGTTAATCATATTTTTATGTTTTTTTAAAATAGAGATGTAGAATGCTATATTAAAGTTGAGTATAATATTAAGGTTTTGTGAGGAGGGGGTCAACATTTTGTAAACTGTTCAAAATGAATTATGAAAATTTTGTTTCTGAATTAATTTTTTTTTTTAATTTAAACAAAATTTTAATATAAAAATTAGGTAGCGATTATCATGTGAAAAATATTGTTGACAATATACAGCACAAATATTTTTAAAAAAATTAAACTTGATTGTTTATTATTAAACATATATGCAGTAGAATGAGTGTTTTCTAATTCAGAAAGTAATCATTGAATAACTTTCAGTATAGAAGGATTATATATCAAGAAAATCTTTTTAATTGGTTCAATCAAATTACTATTTTATTAAACTTTATCTAAAAGTGATACCATTAATGTCAAAATATACAACTGAACTGAAATTACATCTTGTTGACTACTAATGGATGTATTTTTTATTGCTTGATATCAGAGCCATATGAATCTATCTTATTAATGTGGGGTATATACTTATTCTTAGAAATAGCTTGAACTTTGTAAATTTTAGCATAATCATTTCCATAATTTTGATGATAATATGAAATTTTTTTTTACTTCTTTAACATTTATATTCATTAACATTCAAATAATCTACTATATTATTATTACTATTAATAATTATTAACTGAAATACAGGCTTATTATATACCTGTATCTATATATGTAATATATAGGGTATATGAGCACAGACTTTCACATGATCCACCACTCTCCATTCTATCTCATAACACTGATACACTTGAACACATATATGTTGAAAAGATAAATAATCACCAATATAAGTATTTTGTGCTAAACCAGCAATCATCAGTTGATCCTGATTATCTTCTCTACACATATATGCAGTAATTGCTCAGATATATATATATATATATAAGATAGCCAAATTTTTATACTTTAATGGACAGGCTTCAATCCACTCCACACTTCAACTCTTTAACCATCCATCCAATTGAAAATCTGAAAATGGAATGCTCAAAGGCTACCCTGAGGCTGAGATTCTTGTCACACTCATGTTGACCTAAAGTTAATCTGACCTCTCACCTACAAGACAATCCATTTTAATACATATATGATGGTTTAGCATGAAATATATTTATTGATCATTATTTATCTTTTTGACATATATATGTTCAATTGTATCAGTGTTATGAGATAGAATGGAGAGTGGTGGATCATGTGAAAGTCTGTGCTCATATACCCTATATGATAAATAATAATTATTATTTTTTAACCTCCTTGATGTAATAGTACAATGATTGTTTTTACTTTATTATTCATCATGTCTTTATTGATCTAAAACTTTCCTAGTAAATAATTAAGATATTTCAACAAATAAGAACTTCAATTGGGAATGGCTACAAATTTGCACTTAACATTTTTACACTACTATTAAGTAACCTATTTAATTGAAATTATAATAAAACAATAGCTGAGTTTTAATGATGATAAATATAAAGAATGTGTCCATTATTTTAATCATGCATTATTTATATTGCTGATCATTATTTTACTCTTGTCTAAACTTTTATAAATTAGTCCTCATTAAATAAGTTGCCTGTTATTGTCAACTTCCTAATACACAATATTTTCTCTATTATTCTGAAGCTTTTAAAACAATGAAGATTAAATCTCTAGATAGGTAACATATATTTTTACTATTGTAAACTTTTTTTGTCTGTTCTAATACAATTTTTTTAATGAAAACTTGAATAATCATGAATACTAGTTGTTAAAACAATGTGTAAATTCTTCTGAATATTGAATTTGATCAATGAAAAACATTGTAATGTGCTTGCTCGTTTGGTCTAGCAATGTGATATATGGCAGAGTTGAGGACTAAAAACTCATTGAATAAAACTTAACCTACTATCTCTGGTGCTCAAACGTTGCATGATCTACTGATCAACAAATGATTCAATTATTTTTTATTTATTGGATTGCACCCAACTTATTTTTTAGTTTAAATATTCTAACACTTTAAATCTATGTCAACTTGCTTATATATATATATATATATATATATATATATATATATATATATATATGTTCAAAAGATGGCGTTAACTTGTTTTTGTTTTTCATATATATATATACACATACAAATATGTAAATGCAATATCATATCCCTCATTGATGAAGATCAATAACTTGAAAATAATCAGGAGATTTGCTTTATAGTTTTAATGCATATATTGAAGGCAAACTGAGAGTGGTATATGATAGTTCATTTGACATATCTGTTACAATTTATTCATCATCATTCATTTTTGTTTCATTGAGCAACACTGGACATTCAGAATACCCAGGTTGTAGAAATGATAATTCTTTACTAATTTCATTTAACTTTTCATTTAACAAAAAGTAGAGCAAAAGCTCAGATATTCAGAAAACATCAAAATATTATTCATGGAAATGTTTTTATACATAAAAAATACTTTTAGATATTCAATCTCATTTTCTAAATGACTATCATTAATATTTTTTAAAGCTTTTCTAAACCAGACAGTATATTAAACTATTTATTTTTATTTTTAAATTATCTTCAGTAGATACATAAATATTATTTTTATATTCTTTTTTAAAATATCATGTTATAAAGTATTTTTAGCTAAAAGCAATATTTTCCATTGATATCAAAAATTTAACAAATTTTATGAGATATTCTATAGCCAACATTTTAAAATTATTTTTTGAGTAAATCTATATTTTGTTTTTAATAAGTTTGTTTTTATTAATACAATCAATTTTATATTTTAAATATTTTAAAAATAAAGAACTATTGATAGTATCACTCCCTTATCAATAGCAAAGGCATTTTCATACTCAAATAATATTTGTTTTTAGTACCAGTGCATTGACATAGATTTACCAACCTAGATTAATTTGGGACCTTTATCTTCTGGTTAATATCAACTAGATACCCATTTTCTGATCAATCTTGAATGGCTGTGTTGCATGTAGGTTATCAATAGTTTATATATTTCTCTATGTGATTATTCCATAACATCAAAGGTGCTCATTTACTTTTACTTCTAGATCCTTTTTGTCTTTCATTAAAGACTTTTGCTATCTTTTTTTTTTTTTTTTGCATAATTTTATTTATAGTCATAAACCTCAACTATTTGTAACATATATTAAATTTTCTGTGTACTTTCAAAGAAACAAAATATTGATTTAAACTTTAGCTTTTTATTATGAGCAAAAAACAATTTATTACACAAATAGTTAACATCTAGAAACTAAAGCACACACAAAAAGTAAATTTATATTTAAAATAAATCAAAAAGACAACATTTCAAGCTCATCTGATGATTGAAGATTGTTCATGAAATGCATTCATGATGCTAGAAGATTTGTGTTTCTGCCCTAGTGGATAGTTATGATATAATGAATTTGAAATGAGGGATATTTTAATAATTTGAAAACTTTGAAAAAACTTAATAATATTTAAATTATAAATGTTGGGCTTTAAATGATCAATTAATAAAATGTAATATGTAAAAAAATATTTATCAAATTAAATATCATATGACTCATGATCATCTGTAGTAAAGTCTATCAATTTTAGATATTCATCACAGACCAACACTGATTGAAGATGCCATGAAAACTCTGAAAAATATATTTAGATGTATTGATATATCATTAAATATAAAAATCAAAATTTTTGAAGAAATGAGATTTTCTACAACCCTCTATCATTATAAAAAAAAGAAAAGAAAAAGTTGGATAGAAAAAGGAGTATTGCATTTGAACTCTATGAAGCCTTCTGAGAATTTTATGGATAGCAGTAAAAGCAAAATAGATACTTGACTAGATAAAATCTGAACTTTTCAAGTACAAATAACAAGATTGATATTGCCTTTTTTTGATCATATTTAATATCAATACAATTACTTTAAAAAATTCATGATTTAAAGAAGAGAATGACCAGAAGTGGGATGAATGATTTCTATCATCACAATAATGAATACATTAGAACAGGCAAAACTTACTATACATATTGCCACTCAGTGCAAGCCAGAGTAATCAATGGATGCTAGAAGAACTTGTGCATAAAATCCCCATCTAGTGCCTACTTATCCAATATCCCAAACTAGTTTCTGGCTTGTGGCCATCATCAATGAGGAGCCTTGGATCTGAAAGCACTGCAGGTAGATCTTAGGATTTAATGCAACCCTCCAGCAGCCACCTTTTATCTCTACTTATTTTTTTTTTGCCTGTTTTAATAACAGTTAAGAGCAAGCATAAGAAACAGTGATCATGTGATGTTTAATGAATACATCTAAAGTAATGTAAAAACTAATTGAAATAGATCATTCTAAAGAAATATTATTCATTAAGCCATTAAATATCACATGACTACCACTACTATTACTACTATTGAGGGTTTGCTACTGTAAATGTTATTTGTATGATTTCAAAGTGTTGATGTCAACTTGACAGCATCTAATAATAACAAGCTATAAAGTAATACATAATTGCAAAAAATATAAATATTGTTTTCAGTTTTTTATACCAACTCTAAGTAAAATAACTAAATATAAACATGTGTGACATTCATTGGCTTTGACTGAGCTCTGTATAAATTAAATAAAAAAACAAGCTTTCACATAAATGATACATCTTTTAAACAGTATTTACAAATAACCTTTTTTAAAATATTAAATAAATAAAATATTATAAATAAATCACTATGTCTGATAACCATTACTTGCCACTTCCTTATGGATCCGTTTCTTTCAGCATCTCATATTTAAAACATCATCTATCATTTTTTCTAAAAATGCTTTAAATTTAAAAAAAATGCTTTCAAATGATAATAATATTACCAATAGACATTGAGAAAATTAATTTTTTTATAGAATATACAACAATATAATTATTATAACTTCTCAAACTGGATAACATCATGAAAAACAAAAATGTAAAAAAACTATAATTTTCTATATTAATTTGTCATTATTTTTAGATGCCATTATAGTCATCGATGTCTGATAATTTCATGAATGCTATTCTGAATACTTATAAAACTTTTACTTAATATTAAAAAATATTTTTCAATTTTATATATCGAATAAAACATCACAGAATTCTCCTAATTTAAATCTAACTTTTCTATTAACAGCAATAATCTATTTATATTAATCTATCTGAAATAATCTTTATAAGTATAAGTAATCAATGAATACAAATTGTAATGCAAATCAATTTCATGGGCTAGTTTCTGACTATTTATCATGTGTGAAAGAATTAAGATTAGTGTACGGTTACATAAATCCAGTATTCCTCTCAACACAAAGATATCTAATTGTCACTGCCACAGGTATTTATTGGTTATTCATGTTTACCCAACAACTTTAAAATGATATATCCATGCATTATTGATATTACTATATTAGTTGTAGCTATTTTCTTTAGCACAATTTGAAATGATAATTCATTTGTGATATAAGTATAATCAACTTTCATCAACATTATTTCATATTATTGCAACACAATGCAATATTAGTAATAAAACATTTGAAAAACAAAGCAAATGGGAAAAGAAAAGAAAAAAGAATAGAAGAAAAATTATATATATAAATCAGATTCTACTTGCTTAAAATTTTATAGAAAATGAATAATGTTTATTACAGATTTCACTATAACTAGAAGGTATAAACAATAGAAAAAAAAAGTTTACACTTAACATTGACACCTTGTTTTTGACAAATCTGTATTCACTAGTTGTGAGCTTGTGAGAGTTATGCATTATGAATGTCTATAATAAAATTTTCAGTTAAAGCAAAATATTGACAAAGTAATGGTTCTTATATTAAATGAAAGAAAGAGTAATGTTTTTAAAACTCTTAATTTGATAAATACATATTAACTGTAAAGAAGTATACTGTCTACACTTTGCATACTATTTGTGTAACAGCATACAAAAATGTCATGCCTTTTATTACATTATCAAATTTCTGCTGTAAAATGTCTTCATAATCAAATAAATATAAGTAATGAACTTAATTCAATTTTGAAAAATAGCATCAACAAATTACATTTAAATTATGCTAATATATTTAATTTTTTTTTTTTTATCCTTATAGTTTTAGGCATGTTTGAGAGACTTTCTTTTAATTTATAAAATGTCCCAGTTCAAAAAGCATCAAAAATTAAGTGTAGTCAGTCTGTATGAATTACTGTACATAAAAAGTTAAATAGATTATTGAAGTACTGATTGATATAATGATATATAGTATAAGTATGTTGAAAAAGTGAAAATATAATAGAACATTTATTTTTAGGGTTAGAAGAATTGGAAAAGCAACTGCAATAACAGTGACCAAGCTGGTAGTTGTAGATGAGGTAGAGATCAGCATCTAAAGAATATAATAACTACTCTTTCTTATTGCATTGCCAAATGTATACCATATAATACTAAATCACCCATACACTTTACTACTGTTACACAATGCTTTATTTACCACGCTCTTTTACAGTTTACAGTTTTGATTGCTCCAGCAATCTTCTTCAGAACTTTTATATATTCTAACTTGCTGGGGCAATCGAAACTGTAAACTGTAAAAAAGGGTGATAAATAAAGCATTATGTAACAGTAGTAAAGTGCATGGATGATTTAGTATTATATGACATGTAAAAATAATGAGAAAGATAAATATGTGTATATGTATACACACACATAACATTTATTCGGTTATGAAATATTTTTCGTAAAAATTAATGTATTTGTATCCAAACAAATTATATATAGTTATGCGTGGATGTGCGCCATAATCATCATCAAAGAATTTGTTAGCCATTCATGATGAAGTTTTGCATGGAAAAATTTCTTCACTATTCTGATTTTATACTGTATATACATATATTTTTATGGACTATTACTTCCAAATAGAACTAGTGGAAAATGTCGTTTTAGAAAAAAAAAAGTTGGATTTCAGGTTTTTAGAAATGTTTTCAGAATATGTTTAGCCTGTTAAATGACGTTTTCTTAATCTAGAATTTTAGATCGTAGTAATTATCCACTGATAAAAAAGGACAAAAAAAGTAAAACATATAATTTTTAGCATTATCACACGATCCAGATGTTGACAGTGGTGAGGTTTTTTCTTAAAAAAAATTCTTAGAATGTCTTTTGATAATGACATACATATGATTTTTTTTTCTATAATGTAATATAAAAATGCTCATACATATATATATATAACTAATATTGAAATCGTTTTTTTTTTTTTCAAATTTATACTGATATAATTATGTGTTCAAACATACAGTCTAAATATATTGTGTGTACATGTATTTTAGTGTATTTAGTATAAGAAAAGGATGAAAGTCTTTAAATAGCTCACTGAAAGATAAAGGCATTTGCAGCAAACCTTCATAAAGGAACAATTGAAAGAATATGTATTACTCACTGGGTTTGTTATTTGCAGGGTAATGAAAACTCTAGAAGTTTTTAACCCTTGTTTTATCAAGCAGTTAAAAATATATTATTACACATTTATTAACTAATAATTAAGTGATGGCTGCATTGGCTACATGACAGTTACTTGAAAGAAAAATTTTCAGCTTGTTAGAAATGTGAAAAAAAAATTATAATTTTTATTCTTTTGGATTAGACTTTGAAATTATAATGTAGACATCTTATATCAATCTTCGAATGTTCTTGCTAGTATAAATATATATATATTATTAAGATATGGAATAACTTTTTTTTTCATATGTCAAAGCATTGTCCGAGAAGCGAACCTGCGACAACTGTCTGCAAGCTGCTTGCTTGCAAGACACCTGCGCTGACCTCTCGGCTACCAACACTTGACTGGAATATATTTTATGGCTATGCCAGCTATTCTAACATTGCTGTAAAATAAATTATATTTTTTTAAAAAAAAGAACTATTTATGAAAACAATATTTTATTTGCTGGACTTCTTGAATATATAATTATAGAAGCAATTTCCTTGACAATATTTTCAAATAACTTTTGTAAAACTTTGAAATATATCTAAAAAAATGTATCTTAGAAAAGTTTGTAATAAATATGGAAATATAATGAAAAATCATTCTGCTCTTAAATTATTTAACAATTTATCAATGAATTTAAAAATATTACAACATTGTAGAGAAATAAAAAAAATCAAATTAAAACACACTTAAAAAAGTAGTAAATAAAATATATCTATAATGCATTATAATGATATGTCTATTCTTAAGTATAAAATAATAATAAAAATGTTTACATTTGTTCTCTATTTTGCTTTAAGAAAAACAACTTATTCATTAATTCATTATTTATATTTTGTTCACATAAGTATTAATTACATGTTTATAATTTTTTCAGAATGTTTATTTTATTTTTAAGATATTCCAAACTATAAATAAATGTCTGAAAAAGAAAAACTGGTTATAAAATAGACTGTAATTAATAAAAGTTGAATGATAGTAGCCATATATGTGAATTTAAGTAAGATTATTAAGTAAAAAAAAACACAACTAAATCCCAAAAACCTATTACATTTATTTATAAAAAATTAAATGATTTATATTTTATTAATCTCTAGAAATTCTAAAACTCTTATTTTAAATGTAGGTATGAATGTACCAAAATAAAAGCTTTATTAATTAAGCTATTCTAGAATCCTTATAACAATGTTATATAAAAATATGAGATAAGAAAGGATAGCAGAAAAGGAGAATATAGAATAAAATTTACTTACTTGAAATCTAAATCTGCAGCTGATAAAATTGGATATATATATCCTGTAGAAATACATAGTGTTTGAATAACAGAATGCTTTGCTAGAAGTCAAGTAGAAAAGGGGTCAAATGCTCTTCCCACTCCTGTCTATATATTTAATGATTGTTGTTTTACATGTATTTATAAGTCTTCAGCATTTTCTTTGATGAATCCTGTTTATAAAAATTATTTCCAAAATTTCAATAGTAAGTCATATTTCATGAAATTAATCTTTAAGAAGTTATAAAAGAAATTTATTCCATTATAAAATAAACTGTTTTGATCAAGATTATACCAGAATTCTTTGAGACAGGTTGTTTATGACTTAGGGGAGCCAAATGAAACTTTCCTAGAAAATTGCATCATTCTACAAGTTATAGTGACAATTGATTTAGTATAAAAAAACACCACTTGGAGAAAATTCATCCATTAAGTTTATCAAGCTTCACTGATTTTGGGATCTAGAATAAAGAATTTTCATACAAGAACTTTAAAAAAAACTTTCTCAGAAATAATAAAATTTAACATATATTTTTTATTATGCATAAATATTTTTTCTTTGTTGTAGAACTTTCAGAGATATAGGTTTACTGGCCAGGTAAAACAATTTTAATATTAATATTTTGGCAATAGTATTAATACTGAGTCCGACCACTTGATGGCATTGTTTTTCACACAACGCACATCAATATACCATTTTAGTTGCCTAACTTACAGCTAAACAGTATTGCTTAGAGCCATAACAGGCTGCTTAGAAGGCAATGTATCCTACGATTATGTAATGAAATACTATTCCCATTAAGTTGTGATAGTATTCCTCAAGTGAGCACAATTCAACTCTTGCTATAATCTGATTTGATGGCAGACGTATTTGAAGGATGCAAAACTATCAAAAAATTCATTGTGGACAAATTTTGAGAAAGTGTAGTAAATTTAGTATTACATATTAAGAATTGTCAGGTGGTCACACCCATTTCCCTATGATTTTGAACTGCACACAACCTGAAAAGGTTAGGGTTTTTAGCAGAGTTCTGCGAGTTCATGCACAAAGGCATGTTTATGTGTAAATCTGTGTGAGAACAGTAAAATGTCACCGGCAAGTATTCAAAATTGGTTGAAGGGGGAGTGAATTGTGGCCACATAAGATGATGCTAATGTATTTTTCCAGAAAGAAAACATCTGTCAGATTGAAACTATGCATTTGCAGGGCAAGGAGCATGGTTTTAGTCAACTACAGGATCTGGGGAATTCTGTTGCCACTCCTGCAAGTGTATCTGGGTCTGTGTAAGGGAAGTTGGTTGGTCAGCCAAAATCCTGTTACTTACGGCATTGATGCTCATCTCCTATTGGAGTCAAACAAACCATAACTCTCTGACCCCTAAACAAAAAAAAAAAGGTTTTTTAAAAATGAACTGTTTAATTAAGGCTTTTTAAAAAAAGTCCAAAAAATAAAGGAAGAACTTTTCATTATCATTTAAAGGTTTCGGTAGTGTAAATATTTTTTTTTTAAAAAAAAAACGACCTCATAATAAGAAAATAAAAAATGATAATTAAAAATCAAACCAGCCCCTCTCCCCCCTCTAAAAAGCAATTGTTGGTTAATTAAAAATGAATTGATTAATAAGACTTTTCCACAAAAAAAAAGAAACTCAAAATCAATCAAAAGTCGATAATTTAAAAACAAACTTACCCCCCTCCAATAATTCATATATTTTGTTAATCTCTGTCTTTGTTTATGTGTTCTATATTTGAACACATTTAAAATTAATATGTGAAGTTTCCAGTACATCGGCAAAAAATACTAAAAGACGAAAATTAAAATTCAAACTACCCTCCCCCCCCTTTATTTTTGCCGCTCTGCAGGTGTGAAAAGGTTGAAGACCACTGTTCTAGAGAACATTTCATTGCTTCGAATCACATGTAATATCTGTTTGAAAGTAAATCTTTAACACAATTAATGCGAATAAGTTATTCTCTTAAAATAATTATAATCTGTATCAATCTTCACTAAGGCATTTAATATTTGTTTAAATTGTTAAAATAATATTATTATATTGTATTTCTATTAAAAATTATACATATTTTACATTTTAATTTTCCACTACATTAGTTAACAATCTAAAATCAATCAATTTATTTGTTGGAATTTAACATATATTTCTTTTTTTCTCTCTATTTTTTTTTACTACTTTGATTGGTATTTTTAATTTATATATATTTTGTTAGAAACAGATTATAATAGTAGGTGTTACTAAATCAAGAAAAATGCTACAATTAAAATTGATATATCCTTTTCAATTGTGGTAGCAATTCAAGATTTTACTTCATCAATTTTTTTTATAGAGATAAAACAATTAAGTATGCTATTATTATTGTATAATAAAATGATTCTATATAAAAATTAATTAAAGAAAATCTACAATTACATAGTAGAGAATTTGTTTGTACAACAGGTTTTTTGTTTAATGGATCAAGTTGATGATAGTATAAAATGGAATCAGGAAATCCTAGTTTCTAAAAGATTTACTTATTTATTTATCATAAAGAAAAATTATTACTAAGCCAGTAAATACTTACACATTATGTATATATTAATGGAAAGAGAAAAGAAATTGAAAAGTTTATGCAATCATTTTAATTCTACAAATATCTAATAAATCATCAGAAAAAGAGAAGAAGATCAACAATTGTAAATGGTATGGATAATTTGTCACATTACTTCCTCAAGATGGTGGGAGATATTGAGGCATTGGAATGATATACTAATGCACCAATTCTACTTAATTACTCAAACTGATATTTTCTTTTTACTTTTCTTGTCCACTAATATGCTGCTCTTATCATTAAACTAAACTGTTTAGAATCAGTGTTGTAAGATTGATCTATTATATTTAGAATGTATAGTATATCTATTTATGTGAGTTTATATTGACAATTAAGAGACTTTAGAATATTATTGTCAGTGCACTATCCTGTGTATTCACAACTAAATTTGAATCTAGGCTGAGTTAAACTTGGAAAATTATTAGGTTAGCAATATGCTTAGACATTTTTTCCAGACAGTCAGCCTATCCAAATAACCATCTAATTATTGGTCAGTAGTTCAGAAGTTTCTACTTATTATCAGGTAAAAGATAAAACAAGGATAGTAAAACTTAAACTATTAACATCACTTTTTCAAAAAGAGTTGGAGAAATATTAGCATTCAATAAACAGTTGGTTTTTTCTCTGACTGTTATTACTTATTTAATAAAGTTTTCTTCCAAAATGAAGTTGAGTCACCCCCCCCCTTATTTTTTTTAAATTCTTTTTTTACTAAAATAAAGTAATTAAGAAAATAAATTTATTTCTATCATTACTATATTGATTATTCTTGATATAAATGAACAATATCACATAATTTTCTTATAGGTTTATTCACATGTTTCCAAGAGCAGACTCTTTATCCTACTTTAGAACCATCTACTAAAATCTTGAGTAATCATTGAGCACTAGATATTAAAATGCTGTAATATTTCCATCCTCAAGTTTCTGGTTTTTGTTTCCATTAGTGATGACTAGGATTCACAACTGTAACTAATGCATTTATGCATGTGACATGAGGTAAAAACTTAAGGATTTTATTGAATTTTAGCTTGAATAGTATAAAGGAGTAAAAATGGTTGTTAGATGCACTAAGAACATTAATTTCAGATTTGAATCATATTCTTATCTGATGAAGAAAAGAATCAGAAACTAGTCTGGGAATGGATGTGTTATAGAATTATACTATATGGTAACTTATAATTATGCAAGTTTATAATATATAACTATAGAATAGTGTGAAGAGATCTGTTCTTGGAATATTGATGCATTTTAATTATAATGTGCAAGTGGTGTTTAGTTTTGATAGTAATTTATTTATTAACTACAGAGAGAAAAAAAACTAAGAATAAAAAAGTTGCAAAACAAAGATATATATATAAAATTGGAGGTAAAATTGTAATCTGTGTAATAAAGGGTAGATTGTATTTATAATAAACTCATTTTTCAAAACTTGTAGACAAGGCTGCCATATGAAGGTGTGCAGGTTGTGTGGAATACAAAGATGTTTTATCACAAGATTGCCAAGATGCCAAAATAATTAATCAAATTTACATGTAAATGAAAATGTGCCTGAGCCTCGAATTTCAAGACTCAAACTTGAAATATACTACATTTATACTTTTATTGTTGTGCTAAACCAAGCAGGCTAATGCAGTCACAGTACTTAATTATAAGGGACTTAAACTCAGACTTTTAATCTCCCCACTGCTATCCAATCCATCTTATACATTTGATATACATAACCACATACTTGTGAAAAAGATAAATGATATTCATGCTGAACCAGCACTCATCATTTGGTCCAGATCACCATCTCCAACACATATATACAATCACTGCTCAGTTTATTTTAAGATAGTAAATCTTCAAACTTCAATGGACAAGCTTCAATCTTCTCCACTCTCCAACTCTTTAGCCATTCACAGCATTAAAAATCCGATGATGAAATGTTCAAAGCTCTTGATGGTGCCAATATTATTGCCATATCCATGTTGACCTTAAGTCATTCTGACCCCTCACACATAGGACCTTAATATATCCATTTAATTATACAGAAGAGAGTTGGGCAGAATACAGGCTGAATATGTAATATTTAAATATATGCATTTTGGAGATCATTTATCTTTTTCACTTGTATGTGGTCATGTGTATTAGTTATATGAAATGGATTGAATAGCTGTGGGGGAGTTTAAGTGCCTTATAATTACATTAAGTCTAGTATAGATAATATACATATATTTAAATATCGCAATAATTAATGAAACATGTAAATGTTTAGATTTCCAAATCATTTTATTATTAGAAACATGTTCTGATTGTAAATATTTTTTTATTTAAATATAAGATGAATACTTCTCTACTTAGATTTATTGTGATAATTGCTCAGGCCTCGAACTATATTATATGTATACTCTCCGATTGCACTAAATCGAACATGCCATTGTCCTTTAGTCACTATAATTAATAAAATTATATGTAAATGAAAATGTTTAGACATCTCAATCATTTTTATTTAAGTACTTTGATTTAAATAAAAAATAAGACATTACTACTAATAATTTATTTTAAAATAAAACTTATTTAAAAATATTACCTCATAATTATTTATGAATGATATTTTACAGAACTTGATTGTCTTGTTCAGTTTATAGTAGTGGTAGAGTGGCCGACTATGGAATAAGAGCTTCTAGGATCGATTACGTTGCTGTCTCATGCATAATTGGATTAATAATGTATCCCATTTTTCACCTATTAATGATTTAAACTATAACTATTTAAATCTTTCATGTACCTCATGTATTTATTACATATATTTTGCACTGGTTCTATACTTTATAATTAATTTACTTATATATCCTAATTAGCAATTCCTAATAGTTCCTTTTATATCATCATCAACCATTATCAATCCACTGCATGATGAAGGTCTCTCCAAGTTTAATCCATCTTCTCCGATCTTTAGCTTCTCTTTTCCACAACACCCCTGCACATTTTCTTATTTCATCCATCCATCTCACATGTGGTCTCTTTCTGGGTCTTTTACAATCTCTTGGAATCCAGTTTAAAATTTCAATTGTGCATCTATTATCATTTCTTCTAGCAATATGTCCAGCCCAACTCCATTTCAATCTTTTAATTTTTTCAATAAGGTCAGTAACATCTGTTTGTTGTCTTACCCATACATTGCGTTTTCGGTCTCTTCTTGTTACTCCCAACATACATCTCTCCATACTCCTTTGAGTGGTCTGAAGTCTCTGTATTGCTCTTCTATTAAGTGTCCAAGTCTCAGATCCATAAGTAAGAACTGGTAAAACACATTTGTTAAAAACCATTCTTTTCAAACACGTAGGCATATTTCCTTTTAGTATCAAGTTATTTCTACCAAAAGCACTCCAACCAAGTTTAATTCTATGATTAATTTCCTCCATTATGTTTCCATCTGTATTAATAATCTGACCAAGGTATTTGTAACTGTCAACTTCTTCTAATTCTTCATAATCAATCTTTATTTTCATATTTTGAGCAAATCGATTAAACATTACTTTAGTCTTTTTAACATTTATCTTTAGTCCTACTTTTCTACTTTCATCTGCTAACTCCTGCAACATTTCCTGCAGCTCTGAAGCATTATTTGCAAAAACAACTACATCATCTGCAAAATCTAAATGACTTAAATGCTCTCCATTTACTTTCATTCCTTTAGTTTCCCATTTTAATCCACAAAATACTTCTTGCAGCACTGCTGGTTCTCGTTTGCCTTTAAGCCAAGCAAGTCAATAATCAATGAAATTTGGAAACCTTATATATAGCTTTGACTTCCTCTGTATCCCTAGCAGATGATGTATATGATGCATTGCCTTAAGGCCTTAGTGTAACCTTTGATTTTGGTTTTTTTATTGTTGTATACTTGCATTAATTTACCTATCATATTTTTTCTATATAACTCTTGAGATTATGATATTGATTTAATGTATTACTTTCATTATTTTCTTTAAAACTTTTATAAAAATTCATCAACTTTATATATAGATATTACATCCATTGTATTTCAATCATACTATATATATGATGTAGTTCTTCATGGCCCTAATGCAACTTTTGATACATTGTTTGCATACCACATTTATATGTATTCATTGAGACTTTGTTATTCACCTAATTTTACGCTGTCATTGATTTCTTTTGTATCTACTCTAAAATGTAAATAAAGTTTTGATTTTTTGAAAGTAAAAGTCTTACTTTTAATTTTTTTGTTATACCATATATTAATTTTTTACCCATTTTATTAATAGCTTTTTCTATTTTTAAGAATAATATTTTTTTAATGCCATATTATCTTTTTCTATATTTTACTAAACAACTTTTCTTGGATGTGGACTCAGGTTTTGTTCTCTAGCTAAAAATTTATAATTGATCCATAACTCACACATTACTATCTAAATTTAAGGAAAACAGAATGAGTAAAAAATATAATTTTTAAAAAAGATATTGTTGCATATTAAAATATTTAATTTTTAACAAATTTCATGATAACAATATCATTTAATGCAGATTGCACTATTGACAAAGTCTAAAAAATATATCTAGTGGAACAAACTAACTGTTTGATTTTTTTATGTAGCATAACTTATGAATAAACAAAATAAAATGGAAGGTGATATTTCTGAAGTGTATTTTCCATTACACCAATCTCACACAAGATAGGGACTGATTTCTATCCACTTTTAACACCTTGTGGAGGAATGTAGATATAAACATATGACCAAAGACATATGAAAAAGATCTATGATCCTCAAGATACACATTTCATGATGAAGCAGAAATCATCAATTGGCCCAGACCACAATCTCTTACACATATCTTTATCATTGTTCAAAATATATATAGATAGCAAATTACTACAATTTAATTGATAAGTATTAAACATGCTGCCCTCATTTTGACCCAAATCACTTAATGATTTCTACTTTGTGTGAGAATGATGTAGTAAAGATTACACTACAGAAATATTATTCATTATTTGATAATGTTTAGTCTAATGAATGACTAATAAAAATTATTAATATACTTTTATTAAGTGATTTGTGTCAAAGTTGTGAGGGTAGCATGTTTGAAACTTATCAACTTTGAATAATGATAAAGATATGTGTAAGAGATTGTGGTCTGGACCAGCTGATAAGTGTTGGTTCATCATAAAATATGTATCTTGGAGGTCATAGATCTTGTTTTAGATGTCTTTGTTCATATGTTTATAATTATATCCCTCCACAAGATATTAAAAGCAAATAGAAATCAGTTCCTACCTTGCATGAGAATAGTGTAGTGAATATCACACCACAGAAATATTATTCATTATTGGATAACCTCTAGTCTAATGAGTGACTAAGAAAAATTATTAATATACTTTCATTAAGTGATTTGTGTCAAAGTTGTCAGGGCAGCATGTTTGACACTTATCAATTAAACTGCAGTAATTTGCTATCTATACATATTCTGAACAATAAGAGAGTGTGATCTAGTCTAACTTATGAGTACTGGTTCACAAATAAATGTGCATCTTGGAGATCACAAATGTTTTTCACATATCTTTCGCCATGTGTTTATAATTACATCCATCCATAAGGTGTTAAAAGCAGATAAAAAACAGTCCCTATATTATGTAAGAGTGGTATAGTGAAAATTACACTACAGAAATATTATTCATTATTGGATAATGTTTAGTCTAATGATTGACTAATAAAAATTATTAATATACTTTCATTAAGTGATTTTTGTCAAAGTTGTGAGATAGCATGTTTAATACTTATCAAGTAAACTGCAATAATTTTCTATGTATATATTCTGAACAATGATAAAGATATATGTAAGAGATTGTGGTCAAGAGCAAACTGATGAGTGCTGATTAGGCATGAACTGTTTTTCTTGGGGATCATTTTTTTTATATGTCTTTGGTCATATGTTTATAATTCCATCCCTTCACAAGATGTTAAAAGCAGATAGAAACAAGTCCCTACCTTGTGTGATAGGGGTCTAGTGGAAATTACATTACAGAAGTATTATTTATTATTGAATAAAAATTATTAAACTGCAAGATGTTTTAATGGCTTCTAAAAATTTATCGAATAAACAATTTAAGGAAGAAAATTTAAATTTTCTTCTCTTAAATAAATCCTGGCTAAATTCCTAATTACTGAATTATGTAATAAATTAGAATAATATAATATGACTTCATTATTAATAAATATTAAAAAAATTAAAGAATAAAATAATGTTAATATTTTATTATCAAAATGTTTTGTTAATAGAAAATGTATCAAGTTATATGTGGAAGGTTCTGAATTAAAAGTAACTAATGGATTTTTAAAATAAAATAACTATTTTAACAAGTAAGTACTAATAAAATGAAAGAGTAATGTTATTTAAAGATGACCTAGTTTTAGTGGTCTTAATGAAATATAAAAGTTACATTTGTTGTATTTTTATATAGGACTATTTCCATATGCGTATTGAATGTCATTAGAAAAATTTAACTTTATTTAAATATTCCAAATATATTCATCTGTTAGTAATAGCACATAAAACAGGAAAGTATATGCACAATGTTTCAAGAGATATTATTGTCCCCTCTTCTGTAGCTGTTGCTGGCCTAATCAGTGACAGCACTAGCATGGGATTCGAACCTGGACCCTTAGATTCTTGATTATTGAATTTTAAGATAATGTTCTAACCAACTGAGCCATCCTGCCAAAGGGCAACAATCAGTAGAAATTTCATATACTTATCTATGAGGTTCCTCCTGATTTCTCCACTTTTTCTTAAGAGCAAAATTGATTAGTGGTTTCCATACATTATGTATAGCCACACTAGGTTGGCTTATGGGATTTTTTTGCCATTGTCATGTGAGCAGATTTTTAAAATTTTTCTTTTTGTATCTTTTCTTCTCTATCCAATCTTTTTGTATATTCCCAATTGATACTTACATGGTCTATTATCATCACAAACTTTCAGGAAAACATAAAAGTTACATCAATAAATAATGAAAGAATGAAAATTTAAAATATCAGACTACATATATATATAAAATAAATTATAGTTATTAATAGATAATTAAATAATAATATAAATATTTTATTCCTGAAGGATTATAACTTCTTCAACTATTTTTAACAAATTATTGACATACCAGTTAAAGTTGATCTAAATATTGGTTAAGAAGTCTAAGAGTTATATCAATTTTTACATCTATTGTACTTCAGAAGGAGACAAGACAGAGTTCCTTTTTTCCTCACTATGTGGGACTAAGTTGACAGGCAAAGCAATCCAAAAAATCACACTGTGACTGCTGATATGTTTAAGGTAAGTAAACTAGAAGTAAAAATACTTATATACTATCAGAGCTGGCCCAGGAAGGGAGGGGAGCAGTGACATGTTTTTATGGTTGTGTGGTTGAGGGAGATTCTTTTAAATATAATAAAAACATTTAGATATTTTTAAAAATTATCTTATATACTGATATTTTATTTTATCTCTACTAGCAATTTTGCAGAATTATCCAAAAAATAAGATGAAAACTTTTTAAAGAAAAATTTCAAATTCACTAAATAAATATTTTTGGTTTTAAAGTATTATTTAATTTATTTTTAAACGTAAATTTGTTTATTTTAACATGTGTTTTAATCTATAGGTTTATTTTATAGAAAGAAGTGAATAAAATATATAAAGTGTTTTATCAAACACGTTAAATGACTAAAGCCATATTTTCAAGTTTGAATAATTTAGCTTAACAGTAAAAAAAAAAGAAAAGATAGCTCTATAAATTGTATTTCTTTCCTTTTTTATTTTGTAATTCAATACTGAGCATAGTTTTCTACAAAGAAAAGATTAATAATATTACACATTACCTACAGCTTAGCACTGCTTTCGATGGGGCAAGTCATATTCATAGCACTGGATAGAGTCAGATTTGTGGGGGAGAGAAAGCAAAGATCGAACATGTAAAGTAATAAATTAATAGATTTATATATTGCACTTGTATGATAAAGGAACACATTAATCTTTTTTATTTATTGCATGGGTGTTATTGGTGATAAACCAAGCCTTTTTTAATTTTCTTTTTCGATTGTTGTATTCAGATCAACCCACTTTGATGTTAAGCAGATCGAAGTTGTGACCAAAATCAATTTTATGCTCCAGGAATACTTATTTTATGTTAGGATTTGTATTTCTGGAACATGATATCGATTCTGGTCCCAACTTTGATCCACTTAACATCAATATAGTTTGTGCTGAGTGTAATGATTGAAAAATAAAATTTAAAGAGCATGATTTATCACCAACAACATCCACATGATAAATAAAAAAGATTCATGTGTTGCTTTATCATACAAGTGAAATATATAAATCAATCAATTTACATATTAATTACTTTACTTGTTAATTCTCTGCTTCCTCTTCCGTACTTCAAATCTGACTTTATCTAGTGCTATAAATATGACCTGTCTGGTCGATAGCAGTGCTAAGCTGTAGTTAATTTGTTATATTATTAATCGTTCCTTTGTAGCAAACTACACTCAGTATTGAATTACAAATGAAAAAATAATTCTTTCCCTTTAAAAAAAAAAAGTAAAAAGATATTAATTGTATCAATTGTAAAATTAAACTTAGAACTTCCATTATTTTAAATATTAATAATACAGTAGCAACTTTTTCTATACAATATTGCCACCTAGTGTAAGTCATAGTAATCAATAAATGCTGGCAGATTAGTGCATCAAAATTCATATCTAGTGCTTATTCATTCAATATCCCCAGACTAATTTCTAGTTTGGGCTCACAGCTATATAATTAACTAAAAAGGTAAAGGTGGCTGTTGGAGAGATTACATTGGATTCTAAGATCTAGGCACAATGCTTTCAGATCCAAGGATCCTCACTGATGAAAGCCACAACTAAAAACTATTCTGGGGATATTGGATGAGTAGGCATTAAATAAGATTTTTATGCATAAACCTTTTGCAACCATTGATTACTAAGGCTTGCACTGGGTGGCTCTACTGCATGGAGAATTTGCTATTGTTTTAAATGTAGAATTCCTTTTTATTTCATAATTATTCACTACTATTATTCTCCTCAAAAACAAACACATTACATACTTTTAGTGTAATGGACTATCTGGAATATTACTTTGCCCGCTTAAATGTATTCATTTCTAATTATATATGCACCATTTTTTATTTGCCCTAATTTTTTGAATGTCTCTTTTTCTCCTCAACCCATTCCTGATGAATAATAAGGTTTACCTCCAGTAATATTCTTTTCAGGACTACATTCTCAAACATCTATCATTCTATTTTAATATTTTCAAGAATTCTTTTATCTTTTCCTTCTTGTTTTTCATTTCATTGTAATTACCAAAAACATTTTGTCTGTCATCACTCTTTTAAATTCATGAAAAGAAGTTATTGACCATCATATCATTCTTCAATTATCCATTTATTTAAAAAAAAAAAAAAACAGTCCAGAGATTTATTTGAATATTGTGAGAAAACTGTTTATCTATAGCATCAAATTACTAATTTGTATTGCTCTATCTTTAATGCAAATTGGGATGTGCTCAGATATTGTAGTTTAAAATGCAAAGTTAATTATGGTTTATCTTTTGAATAATGGCTACTATTCATATTTTTCTCTGCTTGTGTATTAGATTTTGTCTTTTTCTTATTTTATTTTTACATTTTCTATGCTATATTTTATATGAATCCTAATCTTTAGGGTTTATGCTCTTAGAGCAATGTTTTGTTCTCTATAAATCTGTCACTCCTAGCTGAAAAAGGTCATGAAATATTTTCATCTGAATATAATAAAAAAGAAGGGAAGATGAGCAATTAAATGGTCTGCTTTATGTTTTAGTGCTTGGATACAATAACTGATCATATAATAGAAATTCAGATGGAAAAAAATGTTTCAAATATATTTAATGAACGGTTTTGTTTTTCTAATCAAATCTTTCATTTTTAAAGATTGATTACCAAATAATTTTTGTCCTTTTTGTGACAAAGAATTTAAGAATTAAATAAGTTAATTTTTTTAACAGGATATTTGATATGTTCAGTACATTTGGAATTCAGATAAGCATTTTTTATTAGTATTTAAATAGAATTAATAAACGAATGGATTGACATTTGACTATCAACTTAACGAGTAATGGGTGTCAGATATGTATATTGGATGACCTCATCTTTAATGTTTAAACCTGAGAATTAATCAACTTCATTTAATAACAGTTTTAGCGGGGGGGGGGGTGTTCGCGTCTCAAAATAATATGGCTTGATCACATGACTGAAGAAAATGTTCAAAACAATAAAAAACAGAAACATGATTATAATGTAATGCATCCTTAATTAATAGTGAGAGGGGTGCTCAGATCCTGAGCTTACTGATTACAATTATATTATATAAAAGATAAATCTAATAGTCTAAGAAGAATTAGTGCTGTAAAATAAATATTTTTACTTTTTTTAAAAATGAATATTTGAAAGACTAAGTATTAAAAAAAAAGAAAAAAGTCTGTTTGATGCAAAAAAAAATTCCACATTTATATAGACTGAAGCAAAAAAGATTAAATAAAATTAAGGAGTATAAAACATAGCATCTGTGAATTATATTTAGATTTTGAAATAACTAGCTGAGGATAAATATTTTATATTTATATGCCTTTTATTCAATCAAGTTATTGAACCATTTGTCACCACTGTATTTATATACATATATACAAACCTATATGAAAGGCAGCCATGTTCATAACTTGGGAAGATATATGGGATCTGATAAAATTTTGAACAATTTTTCCTTCTAGTAGCCAGTTCATAGTTAATGAAGATAATGATCCAATATGATTTCAGCTATGTTTATTTAGAGAATTAAACATGAATTGAAAAACCCTCAAATCCTTATACTTAGCAATTGACAAAACTGATGAGGCTTTTTCGTTCATTATTTTTTTTATTACTATGTTGTTGTTTGGAGAGGCCTTCCTTTGCAAAGGGCTATCTAAAGGATATTTTATTACACATCCATACCCTTTCTAATATATATTATCTTCATTTCTTATGGTTTTAAATTAAAGTATATTTTTTAATATGCATATAATAATAATTTAATTTACTATGACACTTGACTAACTGGTTTCATTATATTTTTATACATCCTATATCAGATTCAGGTGATAGTGAATTGCTTAATTTTTTATGTAGGTGTTAATTAGAGTACTTGCAACAAGAAGAAGTGTAGAAAATGTAATGCCTAATAAATTATTTTCTTTTTCCTCTTATAGGTATTTTGTAACTTGCTTTTTAATTTAATTTAATTTCCCTTTCAGGAAATCTGGAACAAGTTCAAAAAACTTTACGACTGCATTCTTCTGTCTATAATTAGTATTATAAATAATTTAATTAGCTTTGGCACAATCCTTTATAATATTCAAACTATTGTTTTATCATTTTTATATATTTTTTTAATTATTATATTTAATAGATAATGTATATTTAGACGAATTAGACTAAAAGATCAAAATGAGAATGTAAAATTTAAAAAATGTTCGCTATTACTTTAAAAAATGAACACTGGCACTTTATGGTTACAACATGTGGACCTAGAAGATGTCAGAATATGTTTAATTAAAAGAAGTGACAGCAATGGCAAACAACCAACAATTATTAATAATTGTAAATCTTGCTTTAATATTAGAAAAAAGAATGGAAAAAATGTGGGGGGAAAGTAAATGAGATATGAGAAAGTTTTATATTTATGGCAATTAGAGTTTTAGGATTAAAATTAGAAATTAATGATGATTAAATATAAAGATTTCTCCACAAGATATTACATTTATTCACATTTATATGCTGAGATCAAGATATAACAATAAAAATAATGATTATTTATGGGTAAATAAATTTAAAATTTAATTTAAAAAGTAAAAAGTAATTATATAATGATTATTTAAAAAGCAAAAAGTAATTATATAATGATAATGGGCAAATAAATTTTGTACTGCAGATAATGAGATAAGAGGGCACTTAGTCATATTTTAGAAACAAAATAAATGATATGATAATAAGAATTATGAATTACATTATTTAAATATCCTAAATTGGAAAATTCATATTGATAAAAAGGTAAGTTTCAATAAGATTATGGACAGAATCACAAGTGAATGTGAATACTCCGGAACAGTTGTTAGATATGTCATAGCTTAATTAATATAAAATTGCATCTAACTATAAAAAATATTGGGTGAGCTTCAGTAAGAAACAAATGGCCTGATAAATTAAGAGGATAATAGAAAAGAATTTTTATTTTTTTTAGAAAATAGATACACAAACTTAAACTACAATCAAAACTTTTAAATAAAATAGAATTTGAATGTGAAAACAATTAAAGAGACTGTTCTGAGAAGAATAAAAGAGCAAAAAGGGCCTTGAATTAATAGTGAAATGAATTTTAAAATGATAGAACATATAAACACAAAGTTTAACAGGCAGAGAAAAGAAGAAATAAAGCTACAATAAAATTTAATAGAAAGGGACTGTAGAGAGATTGAATAATTATTAACAAAGAATATATTTGATTTAATATATATTGCCTAATGTTTATACACCTCATTTTACATTGATATCTATACTGAGTTTAACACTTTCTTTTCTTTAAAAGCCTTCATAAATGTAGATCTATATCTTTTTTCCCTATGTGTCCATCCCCTCTGTTTGGGGTATTACTAATATCTATTTGGTTGAAACAACTGTATAGGATAACATTAATGATAGAAATGCACAATCATGTCAACAGTGGAATATCAATTCAAACTGCATACTAAATTAAAAATTTTATGGCTAGAATATTATTTTATATAATTACTGGGAATGCCTATAAAGTTTAATGCAGTGAGATGATGGCAGATTCAAAAACTAAAAGTCCACGGATCACAGTTTGGATCTATGATTTCTGATGTTAAAATTCTTTTGTAACAAATCATTTGATTACTTACTTATCTCACTAGGATTGTGTTGACTTGATGACACTTTATGGTGATCATAATAATAATATTAATTTATTACAAATAATATGATACAATAAAACAAAATCAAGCATTAGTGCAAAGAATGATAAATTATTATCAAGGTAGGTGCTTTAAAAAGATAGAAAGAATATATGAAATTTATATAATGAGACAGTAAGTCTTGTGCTGTTTTAATTACAAATAAAGTAGATCAGAATCAAATATATTGTACAATAATAAAGAAAGAAATGATAGAACTAAAAAACTTAATGCAATTTTAATTTAGTTGCCTGATTATAAATAGAAATTTAAAGAATTTTATAATGCAATTTATAGACCAACAACCAACGAATTTTCTTTCTAATAAATATTGGTATTTGAAACAATTAGCTTCATTTCTAATGCTAGTAAAAGTTATAATTGTGTAAAACATAAATATGGGCAGATGGGAGCTAATATGCATATTGTTTCTCTTCTGCTTTTTAATATTAATTTTAAAAAATGGCAAATAAAAATGTCAAAATTAATATTTGAGAATAGATAATTTGATAAGCTAGTTTAGTATGTGATTTTGTAAACAAAAAATTAATAAGAAATGAAATGTTAATATAAAATAAAAATATATTTACAGAACAATAATAAATTATAATTGCAGTAAAAATGTTTATTTGTACAAATGTAATTACAAAAGAATAGTAAAATTACTTACATTCAAATTTTCATTAGACTGATTTAAATGTAAAAATGAATTTTTTTTCACATGTTATAGCATCGGCCGGGAAGCGAACCCACAACCATCTGCAAACAACTACTTGCTTGTAAGGCAGCTGTGATGACCTCTCGGCTAACAACACAAGACAAAAAAATGAATTGCAAGTTCAGATAATAAGTAAAACAACGAATGAAGTAAATAAATAAAAATATAATAATAAGTAATAATATATTACAAATAATTTTATTATTTTGTAGTTATATTTATGCAAATAAATACATTAGCTGTATAAATATAAGGGATTTCCCCTATATTTACAATTAAGCTCCAGGTTTGTGAAGAATGCCTGGTTTTCAAATATTAGCTGTATAAATAATTTAATTTTTTTATTGATTTATAATTCATTTGGAAAATGTTGCATAATGAAAATTTAAGTAATGTAGAAAGGCAGAATGATTATATTTGTTATTATATTTATATAAATAATATATTTTTGATGATGATTACTTTATTTATAAAATGCTTCAACCAATGATAGAAAGCTTAGATAGATGTGCTCCTAATCTGGCACCAATAATTCAATGTATTTGATTTATGGTGATTAGATATAATTATGGATAATGATGATGAACAAATTGTGAAGAATAAGAATGAAATGTATAACAAATTTGGAATAAAAATAAGTAAGTGTAAAACTAAAATAATTTTTTAAGATTTAATATTGAAAAATGTTTAAATTTTGATATTTTAATATTAAAATATATAAATATTATCTAATTTACAATTTGTTAAAAGTAAATAGAGAGCAGCCTATATTGCATGAGCATGGTGTAATGAAGGAGTAGTCAGCTGTCAACATGGACATAGAGATTTAAGGGTTTTTTGCCTGTGGCTCACCTGACAAGTGAAGGTTGGTCTTGAAGCGCATGCATAATGAAAGGAGTGGTCTGTGATTTTGAACTTTGAGATGATAGATTCATCTGGAAAATTCAAGATATATATATAAATTGTAAAAATGTCAGTAAACATCAGAAATCTTTTAAGAATATTCCTAATCAATATAAATATTGATCATTAATAAATTTTATACATTGCAAAAATTAAATGTGGAAAGCAGATATTTTGCAATAAATATTGAATAATTAGATGCAATGTTAAACAAAAAGAAGAAACAGTGTTTGAATAGTAATGATTTTATCATAATACTTATTTATTTTAATAAAACTATATAAAAACCACATTTATACTATATATTATAATATAAATAATACAATGTTTGTTTTTAAAAGTAAAATCAATATTTAAATTTCATTAACAATTCACTCAAATCATAAAATTGCCAATTACATCTGCCCTCTCTTTAATAGATACATTAATTTCATTACCAATGTTATATTTCTGCAGAACTAAATTATATTTAAGCCTACAAATGATTGTTAAAATTCTTATATGAACAAAAATACTGATATATGTTATAATAATGTTATTCTGATATTATAAATATACTAAAAATGTTTTACGATTTTTTTAAATGCTTCCAAAAATAAATTTTATCCAGAAGAAAAAGATGGCTACAGTTAGGAATGAGTAAACTGATGTCAAGTTGATTTGGTTCAAAACCTTGGACTTATTTTTTTAACTTCCAAGTTTTTAACTCAATAACAAAATAGGAATTTAAAATGTTTGTTAGATCCACAAATATATTAATTCCAGCTCTGAATTCCAATTTTACATTAATAAAGACAGAGGTCAAAAACCAAATAATGAATTGTTTAATGTTGATCTACTGCTTTGCAGAAGTAAAAACTGAATAATAAATATCCTTCGTCTATCAGTAATATATTAATTATTTTTTATTTTTTTTGGTTGACTGATTAATCTACATTAATCAATGAAAAAATATATATTTTATCTATAAAAAAAACCCCCTAATATGATTTTAACTTAGTGGTATGCAGTCTATAAATAAGAAAAACTCTCCATAAATTTTCTCAATTTTATTTTGAAAAAATCAAATGCTTATAAATTGCAGTTGGCCATTGAATGTTGTGAACTGCTGCTTATAGAAAGTGTGCTCTGATACATTGTCTAACATTGTCATGTAATTTGTTTCTTGTAAGCACAAGTGAAAACAAATTTTGTATAAACTCCATACAGTGTTAACAAGATATGCCATTGTTTGTCATTAGGCAAATCCATAGTTCAAAGATACTGGTAATAGCTTGGGTCCTGTACAGGCAATTTTTAATTAAATCCATAAAATAATACCATATTATACGGAGAGTAGTTTTACTTGCAACAGCTTATACAGCATTTTTTCTCATTCCATGAATAACTTTTTCAATATAGAACAATAAATTTGCTATAGATATTCAAGTATCATCAACAATATTTTTATTAAAGTTATCATATATCAGTAAAGCAAAGTTAATATTTAAATCTACTCTTTGCTTCACATTGTGAATATTTTTATAATACTTTATATGTAGGTTAGATCTGCTGTAATTTCAAAATGAGAAAACAAATGAATAAATGTTCCAAAATTGATTTTTTATTTACATGGTCATTTGGATCCCTGAATTTTATTGACACAAAAACAAAAACAGAAAGAACAAAAATGACAAATTTAAATATGAAAATGAAAAATCTTTATTCAGCATATCAATACTAGTTATCCTGTTCCCCCCAAAATTAGATTGGGTCTTATGTTAATTTTTACTTCAAAAGAAACCATAGGGTTTATTTTCAGGGGATGTTTTATTTTTTCATGTACCAAGTACAAAAATATACATTTATTCAAGTATTTTTTTTCTTTACAGAAAGCTGTAAAATTCTTACCCTGGCAGCCCCCCACAATTCCTATCTTGTACTCATTAGAATAATTCTTTCTTTTTGCAGTCATCTTATCTGGTGATCAGAATATTATTTCTATTTCCATCATCTAATTTCAAGTATTGAATGTCTAGAAAAATTTAACTTTATGTAAATATTCAAGTTACATTCAGCACACAGGTTAGTATATACACAATATTTTGAGAGGTAATATTCTCCTCTTCTTCAGGTGTTGCTGGTCTAATCAGTGACAGTACTAACATGGGAATCAAAATTGGATTCTTAGATTCTTGATTATTGAAGTTTAAGATAATGCTCTAACTTCTGTTGGTTATATTGTTATCTTAAAATTCAATATTCAAGAATCTAAGTCATGGTTCAATTCCCATGCTACTACTGTCACTGATTAGGCTAACAATACATGAAAAAGAGAGGAGAATAATATCTCTTGAAATGTGTGTTATTATTAACAAAATATTATTTCATTTAAATTTATCCATTAAATCAAGTGTTAATTGAAGATTTGCAAGACAGGATTGGTAACAAAAATGATTACAGTTAAGAAAGTTTGTCCACACATAAAACAACAAAAAGAATGCAGTCACAAATATTCAGAAAATGTTTCTATATTTCACAAGTGCACATTAATTGCATTCATTATAACATATGGCATATTGAAATATGATGATTCATATATGACACAACATCCATTCATTATTAAGTGTGCACATTGTAAAACACTTTCTAAATTACTTGTAATAGCTTTGCTTGGGTTCTTTTTAAAAACTTTTCTTCAGGAGAAAAATTGATGATTTAACTTAAGCTAAACTTTTATTATTAAAATCACTTCCATTATTGCATTTTAGGAAGGAAAAAAATATTTAAGAAATCAAACTAATTTTTCTTTTATTTTGAATATTTAAAAGCTACTGTGATGAAACTCTAAAACTAAATCAAACATTCTAAATCTAAGCATTAAAGATAAAATAAGTACCTAAAAGTATATAAATGAAATTATAAATTGTTTGATATACTGACTTGATAGATATATTGTTTCTCTATACAGGTTGAATTACATTTGTCAAAAATTGTAGACAGAAAACTACAAAAGAACCACTTAATTTATATTGCTATTTATTTAAAGAAATAATGTCAATAATATTGTTTATTTATACATTCATTACTTTATAATTCAATATGTTCATTGTCCATCTATATGGCTGGTGATCTTAACTAGGGACTATATTTGAGGTAGGGCTTATATTATAAGCATCCTGAAAAATCATGCTAGATCTTATTTTTTGGTTAGGTTTTATTTTCAAGGAAACACAGTATTATAACACAATACCTTGCTTAACATATTATAAAAAAATAAATTTTGTTAACCAAAGATAACATTAAATCATTTAAAAGCAATATTTTTATGTAAAACATTTGATTTAGTGTTGTCATATCTTGAGAAAAGATGACTAGAAGTAGATAAGTAAAATTCTAAATTAAATCCTCCAAAATTCTAAGAGACTTAGAGACAGACCATATTGAAATAAATACATTATAAAATGAAGAATTCCTGGGATGTTGTGGGGAGGAAAAATTAGGAATAAAATATAAAGGAATGAAATTGAATAAATTTTCATGTTGCGACATATCAACAATAATATAAAATGCTAATATAACAATATATTTATTATTGCCAATTAAATTGATCCTTATATACATCATGTTAAATGTAAAACTGTCCTAATACATTGATTAGAGTGGCAGCCTTTGGGGCCCAAGATACTTGGATTGTGACTAAGTCTCTGGCATTTTCATACTCACATTTAATATAAACTCCATAGTATTAATTATTCAATTATTATTATAAAAGTTAAATTTCTGCACCAATTGATTTCCTTATGTATTATTATTATTGGGAGATATCATTGTTTGCCATTGATTGAAACAATTTACTGTTACATAATTAATATTGATCTTATTTAGAAATATTGCTAATAGATGGGCATTGGAGTCTTAACTTGGATCCAACGTGATTGTAAAAGACCTAGAAAGCGACTAGCGACCAGGTACAACATGGTCAATGTAATAAAGTAGTTTGCTGCTGTGATAATGATGATTTAGGTATATAAATTTTTTAAAAAATTTAAATAAATGGAAAGTGATTAAATATATATATATAGCTATTAAAGAAATAAAGTTATCAACAAAAAAAAAAAAAAACATTTGATTCAGTTTATATTTTGATTTGCAATGTAAAATTGATTGATTTCTTCTGATTCTAATTTTATTGCATGCTATTGCATTGACTAAATAATAAAATAATAAATGCTTAAAATTGGGTTTCAGAAATAAATTATGGAAAAAGATTGTTATTTCTAATATTGTTTAAAGTTTATTTTTTGAAATCAAGACTTTTTCCATCTGGCAGATAAAACCAATTTTTTATAGCTTTTATCAAAACTTTTGTCTGTTATGATATACTATTTTTATTGCATTTTTTAGGTGAGTGAATGAATTTTGTTTAAATGGGTTTATATTTTATCATTAAAATATACTTAAAGAGATAATTTGGTTCAAATGAAAATGTACATTTTTTTTAAAAAAATAAACTTTATTTTTTCTGAAGAAAAGTAGATATCACCAAATCTGTTCATTTTTCTTACTTCTTATAAAAATCCATATTCTAAAGAAGTCCTCAATGGGTAAGTGTACCCAAAATTTTTGTAATCTTTTATTAATAAAGGTTACTTTGAAAAAAAAAAGTAAAATCTACTTATAGTTCAAGAATTTTTGAAAGAAGTAAATAAATTACTTAACAAAAACGAATTTTTTAAAAAAGGAAGAAATTACTTAATTAAATATAAGTTTATTATTATTTAAATCAATTGATAAAAATTTTATGTACTATTCATACTTGTAAAATATATTAGCATTTCTAGTATGTAAGAATTGTTAAGAACTATTCATAGAATTTTCAGGCTGCTTGCTTTTTGAAACTAGTCTATCCAAAAAGCAGAAATATTACTCATCACTGGATAACCTCTAGTTTACTGAATGACTAATAAAAATTATTAATATACTTCCATTTAATGAAGTTAAATATATGCAAAAATGTATATGAGATAAGCTTGAAATTTGTGATGTTAGCAATTTTTGCTTAGTGCTCTTTCGACTAAGTTATATTAGTCATAGTCATGACAACTGACAGGGGAGAAGATTGGGTTCATTAAAGAAATGTGAATGGGTGGGTAGCATAATTGAATGTCTAATTATTTGTCTAGATAGGCCATTTTTTTAAGAAATGAGCATGCAAAAGTCTTTGTTAATAGCATTCTTATTTGTCATGAGATGCCTCTTTCAGTTTATGCTTGGCATCATTGCACTCTGGGAATATGATTGTGGCAGATGTAGGCTGAAAGGGATGGCTGGAAGTAGAATGGTATTCATAAACAATTGATTTGATATCTGGATTTGAGCATGGCTGTATATGTACTAGTGTTATTTATGCTAATTGGGTAGACAAGTTGGCCATAGATTCTCCATAATATATGCATGGCAGATGATGTGCAGGCATGTGATCTTGTATATGATTTATTTTTGTTTTGGGTGGTTTGGGTGAGATAATTTGTTAGTAAGTCAGTTCAGAGGGAGAGGAATGCATGGAGCAATTTGGTGAGTTATAGAGCAAATTTTAGTAAGATGATGAGTAATACTAGTAATGTATGGTAATGAAGACCAGGGTTTATTATCAGCTTCTGAAGGTAGGTGTCTAAGCTTAAAATAAAACTTTTTGATGGTTTGAGTTAATATTTTATTTTTGGAACCAATGCTGCACAAGTCCAAGAAATAAGTCAATGTTATTTTTTTTATCTCACTTGAACTTACACAAATGATGATTGCAATGCAAAAAAAGCTAAACCCTGCAATTGCCATGACTATGATTAATATAACTTAGTATAAAAAATGCACTAGACAAAAATTGTTAACTTCATAGATTTTAAGTTTATTTTGTTACATTTTTGCATATATTTATCCACATTACATTTCCCCAAGAAATTGTGTATCAAAATTTTCAACATTATAGTTTCATTTAGTGATTTGTGTCAAAGTTGTGAGAGCAGCAAGTTTGACACATCAATTAAAGCATAGTAATTTGCTATCTATATATACTGAACACTGATAAAGATATGGATAAGATATTGTGGTCTGGCCCAACTGATGATTATTGATTCAGCATGAGATGTGCATTTTGGGGATCATACATCCATTTCACATGTCTTTGATCAATGTTTATGATTACAACCTTTCCATAGTGTTAAAAGTGAATATAAACCAGTCCCTACCTTGTGTGAGAGTAGTGTAGTGAAAATTATACTACAGAAATATTATTCATTATTGGATAATCTCTAGTTTAGTGAATGAATAATAAAAATTGTAATGATGTCACTATGTTTATGTTATATTTATAAAATACACTGTTTATTATATATATATAAACATCTAAGTAAATATTAAACTATAGCCAGCTTATACACATTCTTTCATGTCATCTTTTCTAAGCTTCTATTTCTTGATCTTTTTTCAAATAATAATAACTCTCCTTTAAATCATTTTATTAACTCTTTATTGTTTTCTCTCTTTCACTTGTTCAGCTTCATAATTTTTTTAGTTTTTATCCAATCCAATTTTTCTCTTCTGATTTTTTTAAATTATATAATATATAAATTATTTATTCTTTTCAACATTTTTTATACTTTGTTTTAATCTTTCAACTTTTTAAATTTCTTTTTCTTTTTTTTCTTATATTTTTTAAAATTTATACTTAAACCATTAAACATAACTTTTTCATATATTTAACTTCATTGAGGTTCAGAATAAATTTTTTATTCGTATTAAAACTCTTTTTTGTCATTCCAGTTTTTATTTTCATTTTTTGTCATCATTGTCAACAGTAGCTATTTATAAATGAGTATAGCATATAGCTGCAGAGTTTTTTAGTGAACACCAAAGAGATAATTTTCAAACTCAAACAAAAATTCTAAAGAATCACGCAGTAGTGGCGGTCGACAGAGATGCGCAAAGCTACATCATAGGAATATTAAAGAATGCATATTTTGGATACAATATGAAAAAGTTCCAGAAAATGATGAAACCATTCGGGGAAGTCACAAATTTTAAACCTATATATTTTACAGATACACCAATGCAAGTTTACAGCAACTGCTTTGAATTCAAAATAAAAATTAATCCCAATATAAATCCAGAAGACATACCCACACAAATCATCGATCAGGAAACCATGCCTAATCTATATAAGAGGCCTGAGACCATAATGTTACACATGCAAACAACACAGACATCTCACAATACAATGCAACACAACCTAATATGTACAGAATCAAATAGCAAGTCATCAAAATACAAGCCTTACTATGAACAAACAAATAATCTGAATCAAAACAATCAAGACCAAATGCAAGCAGCAAGAACTAACAACAGTCACAACTTGAAAACATACAAGCAAAAAACATAAATATAGATACCAAAATAATCTACACATAAATTGAAAAGGCAATCCAAGCAAAATAAAAATGCCAACAACACTACAAACTAAAACACACACCTGCAACAGCAAAAAACACATCAATACATAGAACAGAGAGAAGCAGTGGCTGTACCACTCACACTGAGGAAACAAAGCTGAAGCAAGAAGGCATCCTGACAGACCACTAAAGAAGAAATAAAGACAGACAAAAAAAGCCAAAATCGAAGACTCTCACCATGAAGACCACATAGATGATCTAGACAAAACTTCTGAGTCAACAACCAAAGAGATAGAAACAAACTATAACTACAATCAAGAGATATCACAAATCACATGCCACATGCAAAAACAACCATTTCCAATCTGATTAAAGTATATGAGAATCAAGATAACTGCATTTAAAATTACAGCAAACCAAAATATACATAATGACACTTGGTTATTAATCGACATCTCACCAACACTCTGAAAAGACAAGCCAAAAAAGACATATAAAAACACTGACTAAATCAAAGAACAACAATACATATGTGTTGCTATGCAAATGTGTAGTTTTATAGACACTGGAATCAGCACAAACCAAATTTGCAAAATATACTAAGGAATCACAAACAAACAAAGCACAAATGAGTAATATCAAAATAAAGAAAAAAAAATACAGATAGAAAACTTGATGACATAATGTCAAAAAATAACAGAAAGAAAATAAACATATAACCAAAATATGAATGTAATCTAAATGCATGTAAAATTATCAATGCCTGTAAAAATACTTTGTAAGCAAATACACCAATGTAATTGATATAACTTGTAAAATTACTTAGACCCAATACAGTTCCCTTTTTGAAACAATGACGACAATAATAATAATAATAATAGTAATAATAATATTTAACACAGCATTACATTAATAATAATAATAATAATAATAATAATAATAATAATAATAATAATAATAATAATAATAATAATAATAATAATAATAATAATAATAATAATAATAATAATAATAATAATAATAATAATAATAATAATAATAATAATAATAATAATAATAATAATAATAATAATAATAATAGCATGCGCGAGTATGCTCTGATGATTGTGAATGAACGTCTAACTACTATCATTTATTAATCATATTTTTACTGGAGTTAAACCCTCAAAATTGTGACTTACTTCTGAATAAGACGAAGGCAAGTACTTATATATATATTGTGTGTGTATTGAGTATACATCTGTAATTAATTCACTTTTGCTGTTGGCGGCTGGTAATAATATTAACATAGCCGCCACTAGTCCAAAGCCACATGGAGAAAATCCACCCACATATGCTGACACTACTAAATCGCTAGCTAAAGATAAAGTTTCAAATAAAAACGCTTTCTTTATAAATAAGAAACTAGAATCAAATCCGAGATTTAGGAAAACAATGACAGCGGATATAGCAGAATTGGATTTAAAAGCCATCTCAAATGAAGAAAACCAAGTAAGCTCCCCAATTATGTGAACGGATGATCAACTGCAGAACATCTCGGAGAATTTTAATGATACGGTGACAAAGGGCCTGTTTGCTTCCTTTAAACGATTCTTTACAGAACAGTCTGTCATCATAGCAATTACTGATCTGAACTGCTCATTATATAAATTCCCTAAGGAATTATTATATGAAGCTCTTACCTGCAACAATTTATGGGATAGTATTCTACGAATAGCGGATCACCCAACTCTCGATATCTAATTCTAGAATTCTTTAATACAGATCAAATAAATCTTTTTTTTTTTTAAAAAAAATCAAAACTCTCGGCAATTACGCGCTTATAATAATAAACCAGAATAGACAGAATGTTATTTCGGGGTCTTGAAAAATGCTTTTTTAAATTATACTGTCAATGATTTTAAAAGATTAATTGAACCATTTGGAACAGTGATACACTTCCAACCAATTTACTGGAAAGATACCCCTGTTCCAGTCTATATAGCAATAACTATGAGTACAAAGTAAAATTGCATAATAATGTGGAACCACTAAACATACCTACGCAAATCACTGATCACGAAGCAACCCTACTTCTGATTATACGTGGATTAAAACCTCAATGCTTCCAGTGTGGCCAAAGAAGTCATTTGGCAAACAGCTGTATTAATATACGATGCATACATTGTAATAAGATAAACACACACACACACCAAGTTGCCCAGAAAATAAAACACAAGACAATGCAACCTGTGAAACAGATATGCAAGAAACTAATGATTTACTTATTAACTTTGAAAGTAAATTAGAAGCAAAAAATACAACTAAAGTCGATATGGATGACATACTAAAAGACACAGAAAATCCAAGTACCACTGTCATAAGAAATAAAACATCCACCAATATCATGGATGGAATAGTACAAAGTTATATTAAAAATAAAAAAAACCCATGCTTATCATGGTTGAAACAGTGCCAAGCTTGTCACAAATAAACACAAGCAGGACCACGGAAATGAGAAACCGGGTCGGCCTCCACGCAAGAAGCGTGTACCAAAAAAGGGGACTCAATCACAAGATTCCAGTGAAGAAGAAGAAACTATCAACTTACATATACAACACAAAAAAGTAAAAATTGCCAACTTAAACCTCAACAATGAGATTGCAAATATCTTAGAAAATGATCTAATAAATGAAGCCAACAAAATCACACCCTGCTCAGTTCTCAATGAAGGTCTAAACCCAGCTTCCAAAAATGCAACTTGTTCAATCTCTCCTGAGATGCAGAGCCAGCATGATTTATCAGAGTTAGGGTCTTTTGCCAATGACATGTATTATGGTCAAAAGATGGAGGGTGAGTAGTATGCATAACCATTTTGCTTTTGACATAGTATTGTATACAATTTCTTATAAATCAATATGAAAGTAAAAATTGGGGCTTTTAATGTAAGGGGTTTTAACTCCGTGGCAAAAGTCATGGACCTCTCTAAATGGCTTAGTATTACCCAAGTACTTGGTTTGCTTGAAACAAAAATATATGACAGCTCATGTATAGAACCATCAGACTATTTACATAATCAGGTTTCTCTATTTTCTCAAGAACAACCTATACACCATCAGCATGCATGGGTGCAATTATCAATAAAACATGCCCATTCAAATCATTTAGAATACTTTACATGGACTCTCATATAATGATCATCACATTAAATCATCAAGCCATAGTTCTAAACATAGTTTTTGTATATATACCACCAGGACCGACAATAGTAAATAGGCTAGTATTGTCAATTAACTCCCTCCTTGCATCATCACCATACCCATGCTTATTATTAGGGGACTTCAACATGTCTTATGTGCAATTTATTAAGAAATGGCTTCACAGACTCACAATTCCTCTGATGAGTGGAGAAGGATGTCTGCCAAATAATACAGTATCATTTAACAATGGTAGACATTCTTCATTGATTGACTTGGTCTTCTATTCTCCTATGGTTCATCATATGATTAAAATATCTTTTAATAACTCAACACTATCAGACCACCTAGCATTATTTGTCACCATAAACATTGACTTATCATATAAAACAGAATTATCAACTAATAAAACAATCCGAATTTTACTTCCAAATCGAACCACAGAATTTCTGTTTTCTGAAATCTACATAGCAATCTTCAAAATTTATGAAGCTAGACTTGGATTTTCTGCAAGCATGGATTGCTTTTGTGAATATTGTCTCTCACACAATTAACCATATTACATGGATTTCTTCCCCACCGACAAAATTGCTAGTTCTTGCTGATGAGCTGCACAAGAAAATTATTTACTCTACATCGAAGGCTGATGAATACCCTAGAATTGCTGCTCTGAGAAAAGCTTATTTTTCCACATGCAAAACACTCGGAGAATATTAAAAAAAGAAAAATATATCTAAACAAACCTCATACATGGTCAAGACAATACATTCGCTGGGCATTGGGTCAATCCCCAAAAAATAGAGTCCCTAGTGCACTTAAAATTCAAAATGAGGGGGTATCTGGTAATAACATTCTTAACTCATTATATCTACATTTTAAAAATGCCTTTCAAGGTAGTGAAAGATTTCATCCAAAGCCACATTATTTTGGAATACCAGAAGATGACATTTTATTTGTTCCAGAAGAATTCATTAAGAAAATGGCAGATATACCTGACTCTTGTCACCCAGGAATACATGGTATACCTAAATTTGTGTATGCTCACTTTACTGCCAAATACTTATCAAGATTGACAAATTTTTTAGCAAAAGAACTATATCTCTTTGAAGGCCTATATCCCATACTACTAGTCCCGTTTCACAAAAAAACAGAAAAAATCTCGACTGTCAAAAACATACGGCCTATATCTATAAGCCATGTTGGAATCAAAATCCTTGAATCTGTAATAAAAGACAAAATTGAACCTCATATCCTACCAATGATCTTGAGATGGCAGTTTGCAAAAAAAAGGATCATCTACCAGACAAGCTGCGATCCTATTCAAAACAATTATTGATGACATAAGAAACAGGAAAAAACCTAGTCCAATAGCTGTTCAATTAGACATTAAAGCTGCCTTTGACACAGTTTCAATTGGAAAACTTATTGATGTATTAGTAGATACACCAATTCCTAGATCAATACTATACATCATTACCAACCTCTTGATTAATAGAGAAATACACCTTACAATGAATGGAAAGTACTCACCTTCCTTCAATCCTTACTGCTCCATTCCACAAGGATCTCCATTAAGTGCTATCTTATTCACAACATATATAAACTCACTCTTGAACAAAATTGAAAAAAGCATACCTGGCATATACATTTTGAGAATAAATACCAACATACTATGCTTAGCCTTCATGGATGATATCACGGTGTTCCTGCCAAATAAAAAATATCTGCCAATGCTGTTGCAAATACTGGAAGAATATTCAAGGGAATAAAACTTGAATTCAATGCTGATAAATCATGTGCATGGAAAATTTTTAATGGACAGCCTATCCAGCATCCTTTCTTTAAAGGAAAGCCTACCCCTTTTTTGGGTTTTCCATTCCATCTGAGTAATGCAGCAATGCGAGTAAAAATCCAGAACATACTCAAAATAAAAATTGAAAATATAATGAGCTTGCACATGAAAACTTATCTCTCAGTTTACGCAAAAGTATCACTATTCAACATGCTAATCAATACAAGAATTATATATTATACTCCAGTAGTTATATACGCGAAAGCTTTTCTCACATATATATACTCAATGCTCAGAAAACTTTTATGGGGACAACATATTGTTTCCATCTCGATCAGAAAACTTCAGTGTCAACTAATTCATAATGGGATGAGACTCCATTCAGTTAACACATTTATAATACAGAAAACACTAAACCTCATCTCATTTATTACTAAATTATTCCCTCAAATTGCTCCTACATTCAAAATTACACCCACTGATAGACTACCACCTTTAAAAGGATATTGGAAAAACTTTATTGACCCTTTGCTCTCCATTGATAACCTCCATTTCCCCCTCCCTTGAATAAATATAGATATTGGGAAGTCCATTCACTCCTCCAACCACATTCAATTAATGATAAGTGTAAGTCAATTTCAAATCTCAATAACCGTCAAATAATTAGAAAATTTAGGTTTTGGAACTTGGAGCCAAAATTCTTTGACTTTTTAGTTAAACTAAATCTGGAATGCCTCCCTACTCTTTATTTTTATAAATATAAAAGACAGTGCAAGAGAGTAGATGCTCAATGCACACTTTGTTGCAGAGAAATGGAAACACAAGCTCATCTATTCTTTGATTGTCAATGCTTTGACAATATATGGGTAGCAATCCCTAGACTATTTAATAACACGCTTGTCAACATGCACTATTTATTTAAAACATTCAGTAAGGGTATATATGCACAAATTTGGGCAAGCACTTTTATTCTATATGCACTATGGTGCACCAGATGTACATTCATGTACAATAATAACCTAGAAGACACCCAAACACCTTTTCAATCAAATTGGAAAGTATTAGAGAAAAAGACAAAAAAATCACATCAGAAAAAGTCTTTCAAAACACTTAGTCTTTAATGCATAACGTCCCATTTTTGTTGCCCCAGTGAGATGATGAAAAAGAGACCTGAATAAACTTACATAATGTTTCTCCAGTTTGAGATTTTTTTTTTCTGTATAGATGTACTCTAATTTAAGAAGTAACTGACCGTCCATATTATTTCTCATGTATATATATTATTTATATATGTATATATTTTTTAGTAATTCTTTTTTTTTTTTTAACTGACTGTCCATTTAATCTCTCTTGTATATATATATAATTTTTGTTTTTAGTAATATTTTTAATGCTCATGCATATTTTTTATGTACTCTAATTTAAGAAGTAACTAATTGTCCAATTAATTTCTCATGTATATATATATCATTTGTTTTAGTAATTTTTTTTTTAATGTTCATTTATATTTTTTGTATATCTTTTATGTACATGTCGTTATACCACTGTTACTATACTAAATGTATCAAATTCATGTATCATACTATATGTAATAAGCTATGTAACCCTTGATTGCTTAATAAAGTTCTTTGAAAAGTAAT
>JAQFVV010013758.1:0-32500 GCA_028023455.1 Epiperipatus broadwayi
TGATTGATTCTAGACCCTTCCGCTCTTAAATCTATCTTAACTAAGGTTAAATAAGAAACATCGTGACTTACGGCACGATGTTGAAATAATGAATACAGTAAATAAATCGAAATGAAAATTAAATTTAACTAAATATACTTCAAAGATAAGTCATTAAAAATAAATAAATTACGGTTTTGAGTGTGTGTGAAAAGATTTGAAAAATGCTCGACTTGATGAGATATTGACAAATTTATTAAATATGAAAAGAAAACATTATTAATGGATTTATTACACACGCGCTTTCATGCAATCACGCTCACAGAGAATCATAATTAGTCTTAACATAATACGAATAATCTAGATAAAGTTCCTTTCTAGTTGATAAAATATATTATCTTTCCTGAGTTTCTTTTTAAGTTCAAAGTTCATGTTTACAAAGTTCTGTAACAAAGATAAACTATCATGATTAGGAAAGTTTTAAGATTTGTTTGTGCAAATGATGTTGGTTGGAATTACGAGATTGCCTTATGAGTTTCTAAATTGAGTGAGTGAACATAATATAAAACATATTTACCTAGGATTTGTCTTGGTTACAATCGAACATTGATTGGTCTGGACGAGTTTGGGTATTTCACGGAACATTTCTATTATTAGGGAGCATCAACTTCACATGACGATGTTATCGAATTTCATAGCTCGGAGATATTTCAGTAGCGGAGCGCCGATCAGTCACTGAAGGGTTTATTAGCCCCTCATGACAGTCGACGCTCTTGGTATTAATTTCATAATGATCATCTTCAAACTGAGGAATAAATCAAGCTAATTCAGAACAATTTTATTGTTAAAATAAAAGCATAAGCATCGGAATAAAATGAGCAGGTGATAACTCGGAATACTGAGAAGAAACAACAGCAATGATAATGTATCAATCGAAATGAATCTAATCGAACCATTGAATAGGTTTTGACTGGTATTTATAAGGGTTGATCCATATCTTGGGATCCAATCTACCCCCAGAGTTCCTTGCTCCTGGAGTTGTCGTTCAGGTCCGCGTTTGAGCTACCTGTTCACTCACTCTTTGTGCTAAAGGCAATATTTATTTTGAGACAATCTCATTTTGCAATCTCACTCAACCAACCTTATCCTTCACACCTCGAATGCATGCGTGTGTGCGTGTGTTTTACCAGAACAATACAAGCTATTTTAAATTTAGAAGTCGAGCATTTTATCTTTTCCTCAAATCTTTTCTCTAAGTTTTATTCTAGTTAAAACTATATTTCTAAAATAACATTTTTAAATTCCCCGTGGTGTTTTTGATTGACAATTATATTTTACTATTTAGGAGAGCATATTATATTTTATTATTTAGGAGAGCAAATTATGTTTTGTTATTATTTTTTTATTATCTGAAAGCTTTAATCATTTAATTAGACGTTTACCGTCTGTATTTTATCAATGTGTTTTATAAATGTATTTATGAGAGGAAGAAAACTATTACAAGTTACGAAAATAAAATTACGAGTGTTTTAGGCTGCTTGCTGGTGTGTGTGTGTTTATCGATTTGTCCCGTTCTGATCTATGCTTCCTAGATTTAATACTGATGTAACGCTGTCTCGTTACATATCTCCCCGCCCGGTGTAGAGTAAAATCCGATGCTGCGGGTTTTAGCTCGGTGAAGGAGCGAAATTATTCGGCCCTCTTCAGTGCTCTTGCATTGAACGTTCCTTTTCCGTGGGTCAACGCAAAGGCGTTGTTTCCATATGCCCTGACAATCTCGTATGGGCCCTCGTAAATGTCGAGGAATTTTTTGTAGATGTTTTGTCCGGGTCGACTGACCGGGTTGGCCTTTACCATCACTCTATCGCCCACTTTGAACGTATTCCTGGTTGGCTTCTTGGTCTGCGTTCGCCTTTCTCCCATGTGCTCCAATCTTCGTAGCGCTATCTGATTGTCTTGTTTCCTATCGATTTTTCCGGTTTGGATTGTGGGCCTGTCATCGTATGGATAAGGTATCGGTTGCCCATAATGGAGTCGGCGTGGTTCAAATCCAGTTGATTCATTCTTCGAGGAGTTGATCATTTCCGTGATCCGGGGAACCTCCCGGACCCATTTCCGGTGATCTCCCGCAGTGTACACACGGAATAACCGTCCCAATTCCCGCATTACTCGCTCGCACGGGTTGCTCTGCGGGTTCCGGATCGACGTCATGTGGTGTTTGATCCCTGTTCGATTTATCCACTGCCTCCAAGTTTTCGACACAAATGGTGTGCCATGATCCGATAGGATGTACTTAGGCTTCCCGATGATGGGAAACTGTTTTGTCTCCAACAATTTGATGGTCTGGTGTGCGTTAGCCCGGGCCATGGGGTACGCGGCGACCATTTTGGAACATAAGTCGTATGCGACCAATATATATCTCTTCCCCCGGCCATCGGTAACGGCCCGTAATAATCGATCGCCACGGTGTGGTTTGGTTCCCGGATGATAATTGGTATCTGGGGTCCTTCATTTGATCGATTTAGCGGTTTGGTCCTCGCACAGACATCGCACCCCCGCAATCTTGCGGTGATGTCCCGGTGCATTCCAGGCCAGTAAAACCAGTTGCTAAGGTATCCCTCAGTCTTGTTTGCTCCATAATGGCCGCGTTCCCGGTGTGTCTCGTCAATCATCCGACCTCGCATTTCTTTCGGGATTACAATCCGGGTTTGTTTCCCATTCCCTGTTTTCCTTTGGAGTAATCCCCCCAGGGTAATGCATCGGTCCCGATATTTCCATAGTGGACCCCCTTCGGTCCCTTCTTCCCTCTGGTAAGAGCCCGCCTTCGGCTTCCCTCTACGTAAATAACCTATTATACGTTGGCAGTCCTCGTCCTCTTCCTGGCTCCTTCGAATGTCGCCTGCTTTAAACCCTCCCTTCTTGTCTTGTCGGGTCGTTGCGGCTATGTATGCGAACTCGCCTGCCTCCGCATTTGTCTGAGTTCCTACAGGGTAACGGCTCAGCGTGTCCGCGATCACGTTATCCCTTCCTTTGCAATATTCTACTTCATATTGAAACTCCTGCAGGGCTAGACTCCACCGCACCAATCTGTTGTTTGTCAAAAAGCTTTTGTTTAGGAATTCCAGACTCCGGTGGTCAGTGACTACCCTCACTTTGGACCCGACCAGGTACTGGCGGAATTTTTTGAACGCCCACACTATGGCGAGGGCTTCTCGCTCGGTGACCGTGTACCTCCTTTCCGGGTCTTTTAGTAGCCGACTAATGAACGCCAACACTCTCTGTTCTCCCTCCGGCCCCTTCTGGTACAACGTGGCCCCCAGCCCGATGTCACTGCTGTCCGTCTGTACCCAAAACATCTGGTCGAAGTCCGGGTATGTCAATATGGTTTGTTTCAGGAACCCTTCCTTTACTCTCCGGAAACTCAGTTCCCGCTTCTCATCCCACACCCATGCTTGCTCCTTTCTTAGTAGTTGTAACAAGGGCTCCATATCGTGGGAGAAGTTCTCGTAGAACTTGTTATAAAAGGTACACATTCCGAGGAATGCCTTAATGTCCTTCTTCTTCTTTGGGGTGGGAAATTCTTGGATCGCCTGGATTTTTTCGGGGGTTAGGCCGCACTCCATCCGGGCTTACTATGTGTCCCAAGAACTTGACCTCCTGTGTCGCAAAACGGCTCTTCTTGATATTGATTTTGATCCCCTTCTGCTCGCATTCTTGGAGTAGCCTTTCTAAGTGCCGGCAATGCTCCTCGATATCATCGGATGCTATGATGATGTCGTCCACGTACATCGTCGCAAATCCTTTTACCTCGTCAGATAGGGTTTGGTCCAGGCATTGTACCAAGCCTGCTCCACTGTTCTTTAACCCGAAGGGCACCCGGTTGAACTGGTACGCCCTTCCGTTATATTTGAATGCGGTGTACTTTCGGTCGTCGGGGTGGAGGCTCATTTGCCAGTAACTATTTGTTAAATCCATCGTGGAAAAAATCCGCTTGTTCCGGAACCTGGTCATTAGTTCGTTCATGACAGGTGGGGCGTTTGTGTCCGGGATCGTTACCTTGTTTAGTTGCCTAGCGTCGAGGCACAATCGTATTGACCCGTCCCCTTTTTCCACGGCTAGGATGGGATTATTGTACGGCGAGGTGCATTTTGAAACGACTCCCCACTCCGTCATCTGCTTTAACTGGGCTTCAATTTCTTTACGGTATTGGAACGGGATCGGGTATGCCCTTGTCTGATATGGGTGGCCGGTGCTCAATCGGATCCGGTGTTCGTACCCTTGAATTACTCCCGGTTTGTCCGAGAAGACACTTTCGTGCGCCCCCAATATCTCTTGAATTCTTTCTTTCTTCCCTTTGTCTGGTCCAGTTATTTCCTCGATTCTTTTTCGATTTCCCCTTTTATCGCGATGCATTGCAGCTTCCTTTGTCCTTCTGGTTCTTCGTCCACTTTGCTTTTGAAAGGCACTGTGACTGTGTTGATCCTTGCTAGTTCGGTCCCATAATCGATGTTACATTTAGCCATTTTCATGAAGTCTGATCCTAATACTAAGTCATGGATTAAGCCCTCCAGTATTAGTACGACCTGGGTAAATTCCTGTCCTGCAATGCTGATATTCGCCCACACTTGTTTGGTTTGTATTCTCGCCTTTTTTCCATTGGCCAGTACAATTTGGGTCCCTTTTAGCGGTAGGATTTTCATCTCTGTTGGCCCTTGGGCGATTTTGTTGAAAACTTCCTGTGCCATCACGGATACTTGGCTTCCCGTATCCAGCAAAGCCCTTGCCTTGATCCCCTGGATCGACACGTCGATTATTGGGCATTCCTGTTTTCTCCGAGGTCCTTCCCCCCCATCTTGTGTTATATTGGCTATTCTGATCCCATTGTCCTCCACTTGGTTAAAATAATCGTCGTTTTCGATTGCCTGTAGTTTCTTCAGCACTCCTGTTATTTCGGTTTCCCTTTCAATGATTTGTTTGATCTCCCTGGGTAGGTTGCGTCCCGCTATCTTAATTTGCTGCTCCTCTGGTATTTGGTATTTGTCTATTTTTTTTAATCTTGCCACCTGTCTCTGGACGAAGGTACTGTATTTTTCCTCTTCTTCCTTCTTGTTTTGTTCAATTTCCCATCTTTCCCTTTCCTGCTGGGCTAATCCCCAATATCTTTTCATGATGGCCCTTTGATATTCCTCGAATGTCTTTGGTTTGTTTTTCATTGTCTCCCACCATTCCACAACTTCCCCGCTCTTCGGATGTGGCTACATGCGATCGCTATTTTGGATTCTTCGCTGAACTGCCCGCATGAAAATAACCTCTTCAAACTTTCTACATGTCGACACGGGTTCTCATCTCCCTTTCCTTTGAAATGCTCGATTTTTATCCATTTTCCCTCCATTCTGTTTATTGTCTCGTTGATCTTGATTTATTTGGCCTATTATAACTTTTGTCACTACTGTTTACGGGAATGTGGTTCTTTTTACTTTTGATTTTATTCGTTTTATGGTGACAGCGACCGATCGGCGTCCGCTCCCTTATCTCCTGCTATGTTTTATTTATTTGTTTATTTTGCTCCGGTTCCCGATGTTTTGTTTACATATTTGCGATGTTCAGAATCGCCGCGATTTTGTTCCGTTTGTTTATTTTTTATTTTTTTTTTTTCAGCTTTTGTTTACATAAACATTTCCGCGTCTTCTCCCAGGTTCGGCCGCTTTTGCTAGTATCTAGATTTGCTTTATCTTTATGTTTAGAAGCGTCATTTATACTAGCCTCACGTTGGAAGCGCCAATGTAACCGGGCCCTATCTATATAACCGAGATTACGGGCTTCGAAATAAACATGACATAGCGTAAGGCTTTATTTATTTTCTTACATTGACAGTTATTCACGATCCACATAAGGGGGCGCCAGATACGATTATTTAAGTTGATTTTAATTACTCGCATCACCTTACATCATGTCAAAACGATTTCGAAGTCTAATCCCACCCACTAGCTCAAAACTCCCAGCATGGACCAACAAGGTTTCTCAAGGTTGTTACATGATTGTTCTAGGACGACTCCTCCCGGAAAAGACGCATTGTCCGCTAATGAAAAATCAGCATGGTTTTCTAATTACTCGACTACGGCATAAGATTCATTTATTGGTTGTCACTGACCTATGAGGTGGTTCGTTTACGCCCGAACACAAGGCTTACAAGTTCATCCCCCGATTTATCGTATATAATATAATTATTTGACGTTTACTTTGATTGATTCTAGACCCGCCCCGCTCTTAAATCTATCTTAACTAAGGTTAAATAAGAAACATCGTGACTTACGGCACGATGTTGACATAATTAATACAGTAAATAAATCGAAATGAAAATTAAATTTAACTAAATATACTTCAAAGATAAGTCATTAAAAATAAATAAACTACGGTTTTGAGTGTGTGTGAAAAGATTTGAGAAATGCTCGACTTGATGAGATATTGACAAATTTATTAAATATGAAAAGAAAACATTATTAATGGATTTATTACACACGCGCACATACATTCACGCTCACAGAGAATCATAATTAGTCATAACATAATGCGAATAACGAGATAAAGTTCCTTTCTAGTTGATAAAATATATTATCTTTCCTGAGTTTCGCTTAAGTTCAAAGTTCATGTTTACAAAGTTCTGTAACAAAGATAAACTATCATGATGAGGAAAGTTTTAAGATTTGTTTGTGCAAATTTATGTTGGTTAATTACGAGATTGCCTTATGAGTTTCTAAATTGAGTGAGTGAACATAATATAAAACATATTTACCTAGGATTTGTCTTGGTTACAACGAACATTGATTGGTCTGGACGAGTTTGGGTATTTCACGGAACATTTCTATTATTAGGAGCATCAACTTCACACGACGATGTTATCGGAATTTCATAGCTTCGGAGATATTTCAGTAGCGGAGCGCCGATCAGTCACTGAAGGGTTTATTAGCCCCTCATGACAGTCGACGCTCTTGGTATTAATTTCATAATGATCATCTTCAAACTGAGGAATAAATCAAGCTAATTCAGAACAATTTTATTGTTAAAATAAAAGCATAAGCATCGGAATAAAACGAGCAGGTGATAACTCGGAATACTGAGAAGAAACAACAGCAATGATAATGTATCAATCGAAATGAATCTAATCGAACCATTGAATAGGTTTTGACTGGTATTTATAAGGGTTGATCCATATCTTGGGATCCAATCTACCCCCAGAGTTCCTTGCTCCTGGAGTTGTCGTTCAGGTCCGCGTTTGAGCTACCTGTTCACTCACTCTTTGTGCTAAAGGCAATATTTATTTTGAGACAATCTCATTTTGCAATCTCACTCAACCAACCTTATCCTTCACACCTCGAATGCATGCGTGTGTGCGTGTGTTTTACCAGAACAATACAAGCTATTTTAAATTTAGAAGTCGAGCATTTTATCTTTTCCTCAAATCTTTTCTCTAAGTTTTATTCTAGTTAAAACTATATTTCTAAAATAACATTTTTAAATTCCCCGTGGTGTTTTTGATTGACAATTATATTTTACTATTTAGGAGAGCATATTATATTTTATTATTTAGGAGAGCAAATTATGTTTTGTTATTATTTTTTATTATCTGAAAGCTTTAATCATTTAATTAGACGTTTACCGTCTGTATTTTATCAATGTGTTTTATAAATGTATTTATGGGAGGAAGAAAACTATTACAAGTTACGAAAATAAAATTACGAGTGTTTTAGGCTGCTTGCTGGTGTGTGTGTGTTTATCGATTTGTCCCGTTCTGATCTATGCTTCCTAGATTTAATACTGATGTAACGCTGTCTCGTTACAGTATATAAATTTGTATTCAAATATAACAAAAGTGGTTTTTGTACAAGGTAATTTTGGGTCTCTGATCCAAGTTTGAGGCAACCTTATTTTATAGACATAATGATTCTCAAAAGGTTTAATTATTTATTAGTATGTTTATATTTATACTAGTGTATTTGTCTTTGCTCTTGCAGCTTTGTTTGTATAATAAGTAATTTTTATATAACAATTATAGAGTATTGCAATGTAAATTTTAAGACTGATTATCAGATGAATATAAAGTGAGATGAAACTCATTTTATCAGTGATACAGTCAGTAGTCTATAATTTTTAGTTTTAGATAGATAAGAAGCCAATTGCTATGATGGCAAATGCATATCCATCTTCTGGAAATGACTTGTTTTGTATCTTTTATTAGGATGAATCTTTTTCTTGTAGACCCCTTTGAGATTTGTTAACTTTTTGGGGTGCAAGATAAAAAATGAATTCTTATGCAAATAGTTTTGGAGATTCTGAAGCTATGGATTATCTCAGGTAAGAAATATCATATATGGTTTGAAAAATAATTTTATGAGAAATACGAAGAAATTATTAATGAAGATGTAATTTAAACTTAGTTAATGATAAATTAAAAATTATGAACAAACAATAAAATAATAATTATGTCAGATGTTGAAATTTCTTTTTTTTCCTTACTTTTAAGTAGTAATCACTATTTGTCTTAGACTAATTGCTTTTCTTAGTTTTTCTAGTTTCAATCAATGTTAAGTTTTTTACTCTAACATTATTAAAACTGAAGTTATTGTGAAAATTGTGTCTCAGGTCAGTTTTTAAAAAAATTCAATATGGCACCTGGAGATTCAACCATTAGTTAAATGAACATATGCTATTTTATCATGATTCTATGAATCAATCTGAATCAATCCATACGATTGTTTATTTGGCTATCATTTAATTTATTCTACATCAAATATTTATATTTGCCTAATTATAGCTCTATATTTTATCTATCTTCAGCATTTTATCTTCCCAGTAGAACAATGAGTGTGCACTTCTTTATAATTCCTTTTGAATTAATGTAAACGAGGTCTGCCTTTCATAAAAAAAACTAAACTCAAATTCACCATAAATTTTTTTTTAGAAAGTTCAACTAACTTCACTTACTTCTATCTGTCAAATATATGCCCTTACAACAATAGATTCAATATCATCACAATCAGTGAGTATATATTGATCTTATAATCTCATCTTCATATTTTAAATAAAAAATGAAAGCACCTATAAATAAAATTATCACACTAGAATCTCCATCTCATTTTTGAATCATTCATTTAGCAGAAAACATCTCTATATACTACTAATTTAGCTAAAATAGATTTATCATTTTGGTGAAATACCTTATCTTTTAACTCATTAAATATATGAACTTGGGTTGCACCTCAACATGTTAAATCCTAAAATACTATTAATATATTTAAATTGACACGCATTCTTAGGTTGCTAACCATCCAAAAGATTTTGATCTTATATCACTGATTGATAAAGCACTTGAAAATTTTGAATACTGATTATTAACTCAAAGTCATTATAGATTTCATTGAAAATATTAAAAAAACATTCGGATGACTCTTCTTTGCACTGGATAAAAATAATACAATTACTAGCATGTGGCAATGATTTAAAATAAATATTGTCAAAAGTGTGAGGAATACAAACATTCTTTGAGTAATTTTATTAACAATGATGGCGAATCACTTAAACCAATGGTAGTTTTTAAACATTTGTGTCTGTGCCTTCCTTTTTCTGGAAAAAAATGTTTGCCCTCTCTAATTTTTTGAACATTCTAATTTTATAAATACTGTCATATTTACATTTTTATTTCAATAGATTATAAAATAATACACCCTACTTAATATAGATATAAGTCTTATATAAAACAGTTTATTTGTCAAGCATTGGTGGTCGAGAGGTCAGTGACAGCTGCTTTACAAGCAGTTGTCCCGGTTAGCAGGTTTGCTTCCTGGCTGATGCTATGACACATGAAAAAAAAACAGTTCATTTTTATGATGTAATACATTTTAATATAATCAAGTAAATTTTACAAAAACAAATAAACGTTGATTAAAATTATAATATTTAGTGCAATGGATGAACTTGTTTGCTAAAACCAAATTAATCGAACTTGGATATCATTGAAGATATGGCTACTCTCAATTCTTCTTTGATCACTAAATGAGATTATTTTTAAATCAGCAACAATGAAAAATCCATTTCCACATAAGTAACATGTTACAAATGATAATAAATTATCTAAAGCTTTGTTTGTTAAAGTAAAACTGCTTCTTTACTGGTAACCAGAAAGTATCAAAATTTTCTTGTTCAAACATCTGTTTTAATGTGCTATCACAAGATAAATCAATCAACATTTCTTGCTCTGATGTCAAAAGATCTAACACATCAAGTATTTTAATTACAAATGAATTTCTTATCCATTCATTTTTCAACATGTCAAGATCTTTAAAACAAAATGATAATTGTTTTTATAGATTGGTCAAATGATTATTAATAAAATTTTTACTTCTATTTCATTTGCAGTACAAGTGTTTTGAAATTGGGAAACATATCCAAAGTATTATTTTCCAAATTAATGATCCACAGCTTCAACTTTTTTAAGAATGTAATAACTTTATCTTTCAGCATCAAAGCATGAAATTGAGGTCTGTGCATTGATTTATTTAAGTACTAAGTTTTTTAAAAATATCCACTACATAAGCAACCTTTTTGAGGAATTTTGTGCCATAAATCAATTTTTCCTTATCTCTATTATTATCAACAGAAATATGGTGTTTTTTTTCTTTTAGTTTAAACACTCTTTGAAATACATTGAACTGAGAATGCCCGTATATTTCACACTAATGTAAAAGTGCTCTTTGTTCTGTGCCCATACCATCATACAATTTTGCAACAGCCTTCCCCTTAATGGACTCTTTTTAATACAGTTTACAATTTTAAAATAACTTCAAATACTATTAGAAAATCTTCACTCATACTTTTTGAAGTCAGTGATTGTCTATGTATCATACAATGTGTCCAAATTACACAAGGAGTTATCTTTCATACTAGAGTTTGTAAACCAGCATTTTGCCCTGCCATAGATTGGTCTCCATCTGGACATATTCCAACACAAATCTCCTAATGAGAAAAATATCAGTCACACTGAACATTTCTTTTGTTGTGGTATTGTTTTCAATAGGTTTACAGAATAATATTTTTTTTTTAATATCAGTTTCTACAGTGTATCTTCCATATGAAATGAAATCAAATGAGCTTCCTTAACTACATCCGTTGCTTTATCCAATTACAAAATATAATCTGAAAATTTTAGTTTCTCCAGATGCATCAAAAATTCTTTCTACTGTATTATTTGCAAGTGGAATTTTTTGAAGGTGGTTAGCATATACTTCACCATGCATTGTTTTTACCATGTAAATATCTGCAGGTAATACCAAAGTTTCTACTACTGAATGTTATTTTTAGCAATTCCATAAAAAACTTTATATGATACAAGTAATTCTTGTGAAGTTACATAGTTTTTGAAAACATATTTTGTTGTTTATTCAAATCATCTAATTTTCTGTGGAAAAATTCTATTGGCTTAACAACATGGTCTACATGTAGTTTTTCAAAATGACAATTTAACTTATTAGGTTTTATGCTTTCTGTGGCTAAAATATTCATACAGATCAAACATATCAGTCTTTCTTGTCCATTAATAATGATACTTGTAAATTCAAATGTTAAGTATAGTGGATCATATTTTCAAGATTTAAAATTATTATTTTTCATAACTGTACTGCATTGATTAAACAATATTTTCTAGTATCAATTTCATCTTCTTCATTTGCTTTTCATTTCAATCTGGTTATATATTTATTCATCTAAAAAGGATAAGTATTATTTTAAAACAATTATCCCAATTTTCAAACTTACTTCAGTCATTGTTAACAATAATATATAATATAAAAAAACACCTTATGTAAAAACCACTAATTATGTCTGTTGTATCAAAATATATACTACACAACACTTATCTCACTCATGTCATTAGAAGGACTGAAAGGTGCTGAGATCTTGGTTCATTGTTGGATCATTTCATTAGAAAACAACCACTTGGGTCACTGGTAGGAATGAGCCAAAAGTTCATTAAGTGTTGATGAATAATTTTCTTTAGATACTGATTTAAATTTGTATATTTGGGACACCTTTGAAATAGTCTCATGCCCCCTAGGAAATTGCGCCCCACAGTTTGGAAAACACTGACTTAAATGAATGCAAAATAAAATAACATGAAAATAATGTATGTTTGAAAGCATTTAGTGAACAAACAATGATTAAGAAACAAATATTTTTAATAAGTGCCACTGATTAAAATACTCCAGAAGAAATTAAATTAGTGTTTGCTATTATGCTATATTATTTTCATACTTACAAATATATATTATTATTTTGTTTTTCGATTGAATAATCTGTTTTTGTATATATATAATCTGTTTTTGTTACATAATGTATAGAAATGCTATATAGTAAATACCAATGTATTTTTTAAATAAAATACTTGACTTTTCTAACAGTGTTTAATTATGAGATAATTTAATTATTAAAAAACTGCAATTTTTTTTACAAAATTGTCCATATAATAATAATAATAATGGTGGTGGTGGTGGTGGTGGTGGTGGTGGTGGTGGTGGTAGTGGTAGTAGTAGTAGTAGTAGTAGTAGTAGTAGTAGTAGTAGTAGTAATAATAATAATAATAATAATAATAATAATAATAATAATAATAATAATAATAATAATAATAATAATAATAATAATAATAATAATAATAATAATAATAATAATAATAATAATAATAATAATAATAATAATAATAATAATAATAATAATAATAATAATAATAATAATAATAATAATAATAATAATAATAATAATAATAATAATAATAATAATAATAATAATAATAATAATAATAATAATAATAATAATAATAAAGTAATTAAACAAAAAAAAATGAAGATTTAATACTTAGACTTTCAATATAAAATCATTAGAGATAAAATCATTCTTCAGACAGGTCTTCTTTTGCTCTTTCAACTAAATCTAGCCAAATATAAAAATTTTGCAATGCCATTTTACTGTTTAAATATTTTCTCAAAAAAATAAACCATATTGATTTAGATAACATTGTGGACAAATAATTATTTTTATATTGGATATTTGACCATTGTATATATAGGCAAAATTTGGACAGTTAATTTTCAAAAGCTATTTAAATTATGATATTCAGCATCATAATTGACTTTTTTTTGTTTGTTTGTCGATTTTATTTTTTTAATATTATTTGTGTATTAGTTTTAAAGTTCTTTAAAAAAATCTTCACTGATATTATATTTTAAAAAAAAGAAAAGCTACATTCTGTTTCATTTAATAATATATGTGTGTGAATATATAAATTTATGCATAGCTTTCATATATAAATGTTTAATATATCATATTCTAGATATGTTTATGTAGACATATCTTGACTATTTTTACATTTTTCAATGATTTGTTTGTTTGATGAATAGATTTATATTTTGTTATATACATAGGTTTTCTTTGAACATAATGACATGCATTTTTTTTTCTTTTTCAATGCTTATTGCTTTTACAATAATTTATATGTGCAGTTTCTTTCTGTGTATACTATACTTAATTATTTATTCTCATCTTTCTTGTATTTTATATATAAATGAAAAACTAATAGAAAATTAAGCAAAAAATTAGTTTTGAATCTTTTCTGCTGTAAAAGTTGCATATTGTGCCCTTTTGTATGGGTCACCATTTAAGTTTTGTGCTAATCTAGTAGAAAATTTTAAATTTAAGAAGTATTTTAAAAGTGTGATGTTGACTTTGCTTGTGGTAATGTTACCATAAGTTTAATTAGAGCAATCTATGAGTATTTGATATGTGAATTGTGTTGATATTGAGAAGATATTTAAAAAATGATGATGATTATGATGTAATACTGCATTAATAAATTTAATGACAAATGTTTAAAGCTAAAGTATTTAAAAGACAAGTTAAAATTAGACCAAGATATTTATTTAATTTAAAATATATGTTAAAAGTGGATAGAAATATTTTAAATTATAAGTACTCAAATTGAGATTAATATTTGATTTTAATCATATCAAATAATTATTTTGAAATCTGATGTAATATCTTATTTATTTTTAAAAAATAAATATTTATTTTAAAAAAGCAATTGTTAAGTTATTTTTAGATTATGGGAAGCGTTTCTTGTATTGTAAAAAATAGATGTTGATTAGAGATACACACACACATGCTTGGAAGCTTTCTCATAAAGTTGCAAAAACTATTTTAAAATTATGTTGTGAAATTTATAAATAATACGTGAGTTATCACGAGATATAAAAATAAAGATATTAATGTAAAATATTAAATCTGATTTTTAAAAATATTGTCTTAAAAATGTAACGTATTTAAAAAGATTTAGTTTATTTTAAAATGATCTTATAAAAGTTAAGATTTAAATTAAGTGAGAAAGAATATTTAAAAAAATGTTTGATAGATTTAAATAAACGATAAAATTATTTTTAAAATGTGATAATATTAAATATTAAATAAGTTATTATTTTATTTTTAATAGTGTGTTAGTAAATATGTAAATAAGCTAGAAAGTTTGATTGTTTAAATGTACCAATCAGATAAGGAGTTTCTGGCAGTATAAAAGCTGGATTCAATTGTTGAGGGGGGCTCTCTGTAATTAAATTTCTAAGTTAATCGTGCTATTGAGAAAATAGCTAAGTAAATTTATAAACGCTCTTAAAATCAGTTGTAAAATCATAAGAGTGTTATTGTATATAATTTTATAATTTTTAAATGATAAGTATGCAGTAGAAACTTAATAATTCCCTATTGGTCTTCTCAATATCGAAACTCAATTTACGTACGAATAATCATGGAAACATCACGTATCGGAGAAATATATCAGAAACTTTATGCTAGAAAAATATCAGACGCTGGATTAGTACATAAAACCATGAGATGGAGAAAAGTAGTATTTTGGACTATAAATAGTATTTAAAAGTTTAAATTACTATTGTCTATTATAGATAGATATCTAAAAGAAATATGAATATTTCTATAGAAAGAAAGTATTTTGCAGATTTTAAAAATAAAATGTATATCTTAAGTAAAGATATAAGAAGTAGTAATTTTAATAAATACATGCCTTGTTAAGTCTTTGTGCTTAAAAGACTAAATATTGACGATTTGAAAAGGCAAATAGATTATAAATATGATTATTTAAAATCGTAATATAATAAAATTATTATATTGAAATAATCTAAAATGCTGGACGTTATAGATGGAAAAATAGATTCTTACCTAGATATATTGTTTTGAAAATGCGCAAGTAATACATGGATATCCAAATCAAATCAAACTAAGCCAAGCAAGCCAAGTTGATTTAAATAATTCAATGTAAAATAATTTATAAACTATAAATTAATTTAGAAATAATAATTTTAAATAATAATCTATGAAGAACTGGATCCAGAACTTATAAACTATTTTAAATTTTTATTTTGTTTTCTTGTGGGAACTTATTTTATTTTTAAAAAAGAACGTTACCATTTTTTTTTTATAAACTTTTAAGAAACACGTGATACAACGGAACAGGAAATAGTGTTCTATTGACTTTATATGTAGGATATTTGTTAGAACTTTTATGGTAGAACAAAAGTCGTCGCTGGAAATACGTAATATGAACTTTTATTTTATTTATTTAACATAAAATTTAAAATATTATTAAACTATTAAAAGTAGGTTAGGTACATTTATTAAATAATAACTTAAAAATAATATAATAATTAATTACATAAATTCATTTTATAATTAATATAACACGGAATATTCTAATGAATGTTTATGAGCATAAATGTGAATGATTTTATTTTATGAAGCTGCAAATTCCGAAGAATGCTGGATAGCAGATTGGACATTATTATTATTATGGTAAAAACATTGTATAATGATTTTAATGAATTTAATATTTTTTTTTTAGATCAACCAAATATTATGTTTTGTGGAATGAATGTATAGATATTTTAAGAAAACACATACATTATATTGGCAACGAGCTTTATTAAAATATGCATAAGTTTTAATGTATATTGTCAACATGATACAACATTACGTAAGAAGCTTAGAAATAATTATATGATTCTTTCATAAATAAATTTTGATATTTTATTATGTTATAGTATTAGAATTATATTTATTCTTTATTTAGGTAATTATTTTATTATTTACAAGATAGGAATAGATTTGAAAAGACTCTATTTTTTTTTTTGTATTTTGTTTTATTAAATAAGTTAAGTTACGTTATGGGTAGAAGCTTATATTTGGATTGAAGTTTATTAAGTATAGACGATGTAGTATAGGTAATTTGGATGATGAATATTTATTTAAAGTTGATGTTTGTTTTCCGGAAATTTTAGATAAATTTGGGATTTGTCTTATAGATAGAAATCTATTAGAAAGGATTAAAATAACATATTAAGTAAAGTAATGATTTTACACAGAAAAGAATCATAGAATTTGTCTAAGGTAATGTTTTATGAATTTGAAATTGATAAATGATTTAAATAATAGTATTTGAACAGTACAGATATGTAATGCATATTTGATAAAACATATAACAGGAATTACATTAAGTAAAGTATAATTACAGTTAATTATTTGTTTTACATTACAAAGATACATTAATTTTATAAAGCTATTAAGCAATGCTAATAATAAAGTAAATATATGATGATATATTATAAATGGTAATACTTAATTAATGTAGCTATTTAATTAGTGAAGTTTCATTGTTTACACATGCTACATAAATAGTCTTGACATATATTATTATTTGTAATGGAAGTTTATTAACATTTATTTTAAATCTAAGTTTTGAAAACATATTATAATATTATTAGTATAGTAATTGAAGAGTGTATAATTGCTTGTTAAGCACATGAATTAGTAACAGTATAAACTTCTTGTATTTGTAATTTATTATTTTATTTGATTTATTTTCTTAAATTCTAAAACTGTAAATAGTGTAAATAAATTTTATTTGAAGTTTTTTGTAAATAAATTTGTTAATTTGTTTTAAAAGTGTGTCGAGTTTTCATTATTTTTCACCACAGCATTTTGACATCAGATGATTTGAAATAAACATAATATTTGTACAAAAATGAATTTGTTATTATTATTTAGAAATGAATACAATATTTGCTTAATATTATTTTATAAGAATTGATTGACATGAACAGAAAATATTGTAATGGTCATAAGATGATTATAATGCACATTATAAGAATACAGTAGTGTTTATTGCCACGGATTATTAATTATAAGATTTTGATCTATTCCAAAATTAAGATACCATATGAAATAAAAAATATACATATGATTTTTTATTCATTTAATGATTGATTATATCATAGAAATAGATGAGATTAAATTACACTATGAGATTAGTATTATTTATTATTATTATTAAAATAAGTTAGGTGTATTTAAGTTTGATATAAAATCCCACATCATACTTATTTACATGAGTTATTATTATTTTAAAACAACTTAGAAGAACCTGAGATTATTTAATTATATTTTAAGTTAAAAGTTAGGAATTATTTTAGTATTATTATTAAAGATAATTTATTTCATTTAAAAGTCATAAGAATGCTATAGATGTAGTGGTAAGATGATAAGGTAGTGGTAGTATTCTTATGCCATTGAGACAGTATCTTGGGAGATATTGACTCAGTGTAAATCTGCTTATTACTTTGTAACTTTACTTCGCAGTCTCATAATTTTATAAATACTTATTTAATTAGTATAATCTAGAACTATATTGATTTTGATGATTGATAATAAATTTAATTAAGATATAATAATATAAAAGTATATTAAAGATAGATATGCAAATTTTAATTAAGCATAATAATGTAACTGAGCTAGTTGTATATTAAACTATTTTGTATATCAAGAAGTAAGGGTACAATATATACATAGTAAATATAAACAATCATTCTAGTCTTTTCATTTATTGAGAAATAATTATTAATTTATACACAGTTTATGGGAGGTTGCAATTACATCCACTTTAATATCATATATCACATGATCACCATCTCTTATACTAGCACAATTATTTATAAACAAGGCAAAACTCTCTATACAGTAATGCCACCTTGTGCCAACCAGAGTAATCAGAAATTAGTCAGGGATATTGGTTGAGTAGGCATTAGATAGGGATTTTATGCACAAGCCTTCTGGTATCCATTGATCACTCTGGTTGACACAGAGTGGCACTACTGTATAGAGAGTTTTGCCTTGTTTAATATCATATATGTTAAGTTATGATTATTTATACTTACAAAAACTGATGTTTCATTAAAAATGAGGCACTGCCTTTATCCTCTGAATGTTTAAAAGTGCTTTCAGAATAATTTGCACTGTACTTAAATCAGGCTATTATGCAGAGTTCATGTTCTGCATTATAACACATCAATAAATGTATGTGTAATTACCATCTGAGCTAAAGAAGTAGGAAATATTCTAATCTTCTCATTTATTGATGGATAATTATGAGATTATACATAGCTCATGAGAGTTGCAATTACTTTCAATATATATATATATATATATATATATATATTGAAAGTAATTGCAACTATATATATATATATATATATATATATTAAAAGCCTAAAGCTAAACCAGTCAATAAAATAATCAAAATTACCCTAAATTCACAACTAATCCAGACTAGCCAAAAAACCCCTCTAAAACATAACCAATGGTTTCATTGTTACAAGCAGACTTCTCAAATGTAAAGGACTGAAACATATCAACAAAATTATACTACATATTACCCACAATTCTCACTTACATCCCACACATTCTTATTATTAAAAGAACTTTAAACAAATTAATTGCTTTAGAATCATAAATTTTTAATAATAAAGATGCTTTAATTCTTTTTATTTCATTTATTTTATAAATGATAAGCATAGTCTGATCAAAACTAATAGTGTGGGCTGTATTTTTTTCATGGATTTATAAAGCAGAACTGAGATATTTATTTCTAACCCACTTTTATGCAGCTTTATTCTTTCATTTAAGCTCAAATTATTCTGACCTATAGATATCTTCTTACAAAAACAAGAGATAATATACAGTACTTCAGGAAGAGTTTTTCTATCAAAATTTTTCTTTGTATTATTTAATAAATGATTTGCTTGAAAAAGAATATTGCTTTGAATAATTGATTAAATAATACAAAAGAAAGTTTTGCCATTGTTTTTGTAAGAAGGTATATATGGGTCAGAGTAGTTTGAGGTTAATGAAAGGGTAAAAGTACATAAAAATAGGATTAGAAATAAATATCTTAGTTTTGGTTTATATATCCATGAAAAAGATATAGACCACACTATTAGTTTTGATTAGGCTCTTCTTTGAAATAAATAAAATAATTAAAGAATCTTTATTATTAAAAATGTATAATTCTGAAGCTATTAACTTGTTTAAAAGTTCTTTGAATATTAAGGATTAGTGGTATGTAAATGGAATTGTAAGTAATATGTAATATAAAATTGTTATCTTTTAGTCTTTGACACTTAAAAAGACTGATTGTAACAGTGAAACTGTTGGTTGTGTTTTAGAATTTATTTTCTTAATCTGGTTTAGTTATGGATTTGGGGTAATTTTGATTATATACATGTATATAATTTTCTGTAATTAAAAAAAGAGATCATATTAAGTATCATAATTTTGTATCACAAAATAGCAAATGAGTCAAATCTGAAAATAACAAATATGCAGTTATACATTTTTTGTGTGAAAATATATTTTTGAGTTCTCATAAACATGTTACCTTAAAATGAAAGTCATAAATTAGCATTTTTTTTTCTTGAATCTCATCACATACTCCTTCCTATATATATATATATATATATATATATATATATATATATATATATATATATATATATATATATATATATATATATATATATATATATATATAATGATCTCTAGGTCTATCTACAAAGCTAAATATCCAGTTATATAGTTGCTTAATATAAAAAAAAAACAATTCCATAGTTTAATTTTTTTAGTAAGCCAACTTTATTTTTACTTCATATTTAGATATTGATATATGCTTTGAGCCAATTTATAACAAGTATTATAATTTTAATAGCTTTAGATGTTGTTTTAATAGATTATGTATAAACCCATAAGTAATTGTTTATAATTTTAAAATGCTTAGTTTTAAGGATATCATTACCCTGAAATGTTAGTAAGTTAATTGTAAAAATATTAAGAGTAAAAATACTTTAATTTAACTATTAGTGTGATAAATGTCATTATTAAAGTTAAAATCTAAAGAAAAGTTAAAAATTTTAATGCTAAGTTATTAATATTTAAATTACTTATTGATAAAAATATATTTTAAAACAATTTGTTAATAAAAAGTATGCTTTATTTAATGATAACTGTGATAAAAATTAGTTTAATTAAATAATTTTGAAAACTAGTTAATTGAGAAAGATAAGTAAGTAATTTTATTAATTAAACTATCTATTTTTAAGTAAAAGAATGCATGGTATGTAAATTTTTATTTTAATTTTCTTGTTAGTAGAATGTTAAAAATTATTTTAAAAATCTTTGTTTTAAAAACTATTATTTAAAAATATTCTGGGAGCTTAAATTAGCTGAAGAATGTAAATATCTTAAAGGTAGAGTGTAAAATAACATTATATTTGAAATAATTTAATATTTTATGTAATATTTTATTTTTATTATAATACATTCTTAGTTAAGTTGTAATAATTAATTAATGTCTAGACAGACATGTAAATTAGTTTATTTTTAGTAATTTTTCTCAGGATACTAATTAATTTGTAAATTTTAATAACTGCAGGTCAATGGTGAGGAGACTGGCTGTCAATTTCATTTATTAAAAAATTGTCACAACATATCTTATAAATAGAATTAGTGAACACACTAGCTTATATTCATTTATTTGTTTTTCAGTTATTTCCTTGTTCATTTAATTGTTAATTTTGTTTGTTTAAAAAGTTAAAATATGAATTGCTAAATAATTTCATCCAGGCTCAAAAAAAATTAAACTGAAACCTCTAATTTTTGAAATGTATATTGCAAGGAAATATGATGGAAAGATCAAAATATTTAATTATAATAAAATTATTTTTATATGTTGTATGTACTTCAATGGATTTCTGTATAAAACATCATTGTTGTGTAAGAACTTTTATTGATTCTAATTTGCTTGTTAGAAATAAGTGATATTACAAGTTAAATTTATCCTATATCGAAATATTAAGATTGCTAAAAATGTTAGACTATTTAAGTATTATTAAACAGTTTTATTTTATTAAAAGAAAAATTCTTTTGCTTGAAATGTTCTTACTTTTGATGGAAGTTTTGTTTGGATTTATTATTTGAAATCATAGACTATTAAATTCCAGATTGCAGAATCTACCTTATAATAGAATAAATTTATAAGTGTGTTAATTAAATTTAATTATACTTTGACAAGAAAATATTTAATTTAGTCTAAACTGACATGTTTTTGAAATATTAAAATGTATTTTAAATATACATTAAAAATGAATGTCTCTTACAAATTGTTATAATATAGGTTTTGTACACATAAATGCAGTAGAAATAATAGGTACATCAGAATAAGTATTTATCAATATAATATCAAAAAATACATAAATAATAAACTTGAGTATTTTAAATTTAATCCCTATAAATAATTAAAAATATAAAATTCCTCAAATGCAACAATTCAAGCAGAAATACATTGTAAACACTAAGAAAGCAACTGATTAACTCTCTTTCCACACCAGAATGGTAAGCAAGTATATATGGCAACTATAGTGAATATTACACACATGCATGCCACATTAATCTGCCAATAAGAGATATTTCATCAAACTAAGTCTATTAGTAAAAGTATAAAATGAATACCTTATACACTTTTATTTAATAGAAGAGAATATTTTCCCCCTCAATTTACAACATTACATCAAAATATAAATAATAATAATAGCAACAACAATAACATACAATAATATTTTTGAACTCAGACTTTCACACCATCCTCAACCATCCATGCATACACTTGATCACACACATGTTGAAAAAATAAATAATCACCAATATACATATTTTTATGCTAAATCAGCACTCGTCAGTTGATCCAGATTATCATTTCCATATATATATTGAAACAGTAAGGTCTGATTTGCAGATCTTCGTTTCACCTTTTCTTACCTATTTCCTACCCTCATACCTTAGTTTGAACCCCAATCTATCGTAGTGTGTCTGCAATACGCTTATATACCGAAAATCCCGCCTAATTTTAAACCACAAGTACAATGCTCGTATTATATATATAAGTCATTCCCAAATAAATAAAAGATTATAGATTATGTATATGTTCACATAATTTTGATTTATTAAAAAGTAGGTTATATAAATCGTAATTGCGCACACACTATGATATGCATTTTAAAACATATCAAAATTATAAATTGTTAAAGTTATTTTGTTTGAATCTATTTACAAATATATTACCATCATAATATATTTTGATTTAAAATAAAATTCATTTAGTAAATATTCATTTAGTAAATAGATTCAAATATTGCAAGTTAAAAGTAAAATAATTTTCATTTAATTTAATAAAAGTCATTCCAAATATTTCTTTAAAATAAATGAGGAACAATAGTTTAATTAGTTAATATTATATAAGTTTTATCTAAAAACAGCAGATGTCCACTTAAGGTTTTCTTTAATTAATAAAAGTAATTTTTAATTGAATCTAGTTTGTAATTCGAATGTCGACAGGGAAATTAACAAAAGAAATTAATTAATGTTGATGTCCTTTAGATATTCGGATGATTTAATTACAGCTGATAAGTCCGATATATTTTTGTAATGCTCCAGGGCAGTTCTATTGTTAAAGTCTACTATAAAAAGAAGGGTTTTCTTTTGTTCTGGAGTTTTTTTCTTCTAATGTTTCTAACAGAAATCATTCTGAGTTCTAGTCTAGTAATTTGTAAATCTTGACATGACAGAGTAGAGCATGAGAAGGCTATTTCTCTCCAGAATGGTCATCTGCTACCGTAAACCATCGGAAGTTATCACTCAGGGAACCCTGGAACTGCTGCTGCTGGTGCCAAAAACATGAACATTTCCAGATTTTGCTGTTAAATTATATAAAAACCTGCCGACCATCAACCTGCCTAAAAATGCTTCTCCAGAGGTAACCCTAAATTAACCCAAGAGCTCTTGTGATTCCTAACTAACATGCTATAGCTATTCTAAATTGTTTTTTTATTTCACATAACTTTATTATGTACTTCTTTAAAGTGTTCAAATATAATCAACCGTTTTGCTCTATCCTTGGATTAATATTTTCTATTTATAAAGCTTTCTTTTATTTTATTATGATAATGTGTCAGAATTGTCTTTGACCGAGTGAACTATTCCCTTTATTGAAAGTAAGACGCCGCTATTAAGGCATATTTTAAATTTATAATTTTCCAATTTTATTATCTTGCAAATCACTCGTTCGAGGGCGATTCTATTCTTTAATATATAATATAATCACATAGTTTAAAATCTACACGTTATTGATTTTAATCTAATATGAGAGTATGTCCGAGGTCAATGATTAAATGTGTCCCCTAATGCATGATTGCATATATAAACCTATACTTACTTTTCAAACCCGCAAGCATGCATTTTCCTATTTTAATTACCGTGTTCTACTTTAATTACAAAGTTCATCATTGACGTCAAGAATGTGCGGACCCTTTTAAATGAATTTTGGGGAATTTGATTGGGCATTTCTCTTAATCCAAGTAAAACCCATTCAGTATGTTTTTATATACACTAGTCTCGTATTGCTGGTAAATGAATTGGTTGTTGAGACCGCTTTGTTTTACTTTTCCAAGGATTCTTCACACGGCAAAGTCCGTTATTTTTGCTTATTGCAGTTTCCAGGCAGACTGTGTTCCAAATGACACACCTGGGAATTAAATGCAATCGTCACACAGTCGCTAAGTTTCGGCTGTTCATAACAATACTTTCCTACAGGTTAGCGGTGAAATGCCCTCCGTAATCATTCCGGATCTTCAATATTGTTTTATTTTATATTTATTTTACAAAGCATCCATGACTTAAATGTGTCACACCCTCCAACTTTAATAAATTCATTATCAGCAATACTTACCTCCCAATGCAACTCTTATTATTATTATTCTCAAATAAATGCTTTGATCACATTCCCACTTTGTTGTTTAGTAAGCTTTTGTCCATGCTATTCTCGAAGTCAATAAATATTTTAGAACACTTAATTTTCAAATATTTTCTTAGACTTGTATAATTGTTCAAAGCACCTCACATATGTTCCTATCTCATCAAGCACATTATCGTAATGCTATTAACCTGAGGAATAGAATATATCACTTTGTTTTAAAGTCTTTTGTCATTTATTGAAATATAATGCCAACAATTATTTAATATGCGTCCCTGTCTCATATAAGCAGACAGTGGCATTATATATATGATTTATATGAATAAATTTTGTGAAATTATTTAAAACTAAATTTGATATCTTATTTTATTGATTCCTATCACTGTCTCGGTCTATATCTATATATATTTTCTGCATTTCTTTTGTAAATCCATAGACGTTAATTAGCCACCCAAGCTTCTTTTAGTATAGTCTTTTGTTTCTCCCTGACCACCAGGCACCGGTCAAAGGTTATACTAGTAGTGGCATCAGATGCATTATCATGTAGATGGCGCTGTGAAATTTGGACTTTAGATTCGAACATAGTATGTCTAGAAGGCAACCCCTCCTAGAATGTTCAGTTTCGTGTCTGGGGTTTGAATTCTACAGTGTGTTAGCAAGATAGACGATTCTGACTTACATAGTAAATATTTTTTTCTGGGTCCATGGTGCCCAATGTAGGGCCTCGAATATTTAAACACCCACATCCCTGTAGATCTTGATTAGTTAAACACCCACATCCCTGTAGCTTAATTTTAGCATTTTGTTTCGTATTTAATCATTCAAATCCTTTATATTTTTGATGTATATAATATTTTTCAAACTCTATATTATCTATTTGCGTATATATTTCATGTTTTGTTTGACTCGGGCATTCAATTACTTATACTGTATAATCTAAACTTGTCCAAACTTGCTATAGTGCAATACGAGCCATCTGTATTGTAACGGAATAGCGTTACATAGGGTTTGAACCTAGGAAAGTAAAATATATATTGATGACGAAATAAATGACAGGTACAAAACTTTTTAACAAAGCGATCTTGTTTTAAGAATAAACGAGAAACGGCCGTGTCTAAAGCAGATCGCAGCTATACATGAGTACCTGTCAGATTTATTGAAATAAAATTAAAAGAGTTTTTATTTTTTGAGGAATTAATTTATTATAATCATTATTTGTCAAGTTTGCTTTTTTTTTGTCATTTTGTTTTAAAAGAAACAGGGAATGTTCGAGAACAAATTAGAAAATTTATTAAATCATTTTGAACAAAAGGGAAGGAAAAAAAAAATAAGTAAATTAATTAATCTGTAATAGGTAAAAAAATTCCAAGCGATCTAAGATATTTTGAATGGGGGGCAATTAGTAGAGTCAAATTTAGAAAAGTTGAAACAATAAGCAGGATGTATGTTGGTAAAGTCTAGATAACAATCCAAATTTAGAAGCAGAGGTGATAAAAAGTGTACACTGCTATTGTACTACTTAGACTTCTGACTCCGGCTAAAACAATATGTAAGAAAAATGGAAAAACTAAATTAAATTCCCACGTGGTGCAAATGTCACAGAAACTATTAAATAAAGAGGATCCTTGATTAGCAAATAAGAACTAATAACTTATGAGTGCATGATAGAGATTGGAGGAAAAATTCAAGGTGTCACGGCGGGAAAGAGGAGAGAAGAAAAGGCAAGACGGAACCGAAAAAGGACACTAAATTGAAAGTTGTTGAAGGCGAAATCAAGTTGAATTGTAGCGGAAAGTATTATTAATTTTTTGCGGAGCTTCCGATTAAGTGCTTGGACTGCCTAACCTACACTTGTGTAATATCGCAGCCGAAATGCGTTGCTGAATCCAAAATTCGCGGCTTGGCCGCCGAACCTTCGCACCCGACACCGTTAATCGTCCTAGAATGCTCTCAACCTCGGAGAAAATGAACTCAAGGACCACACACGCCCAGGAAGCCTCACCCAGAGCCGACATGCGGAATTAATAAAACATCGCTCAGGATCCCATTACAGTCTTCTCATCCCACAGGTAGTTATCTTTTAACATTTGCTTACACATTCATGCACCAGATAAATACTTTAAAGTGGAGAACGATTTACAAACATTAAGTATAAAATGATTAAATTGCTAATGACCAACCGAACCACTAAAGAACTCAACCAGTATAATATGTACAATTAACACTCAGCAAAGATCTATGTAAGTTAAGACTCGCTTCCGTAATTGTATTATCTAGACTTACTAAATTATATATCTGCATAATAATTTTATTTACCCAGTTTACAAATAAATCATTCACTTAATTAATGTTTCTTTTATTGATCGCTTGGAATTTCAAATTTATTTAACCAATGTTGTATGAGTGCGGGAGTGATCTATTTTATATAATTTGAATGGGTGCATTTAATATGTTAGTTAAGCGTTAAGTATATTTATAGCATTTATAATTGTCGTACCATTCTTAGGTTAAGTTTAAGTTTTGGGGAGATTTATTCTGGGGGATATAGGGCGGGCCTAACCATGATAAAGGCATGTCAATAGTGTGTTAAGAGTAACGAGCGATATAGTTCGGAAATAGTGGCTGTGTTCATCTCTTGCTGTCCGCTGGAGCGATGCTTGGGCATGTTCTGTGATATAGTTGAGTGAGCGTGTGCACGTGCGTGGCGAGCTTGTAAAGGTTCTCCTGGCGCCTATTACTCGGATTCAATCTGAATTCAGGTATAAAACAAATAAAACGTACGTGTATATGTGTTTGAAATTATTTTCACAAAACATTATGTAACCTCGGACGATAGAACACAGCGGGTTCGTAAAAACAGGAATCGTCAACAGAAAAGCCAAAAGGAGAAATAGTGTCCGCAGATATATAGACGAGGGTCCGGGTTACAGTATTTATCTGTATATATTGTTTCACTTAAATCACACTATGTACGCATAGCGTAAATTACTTAAATATTGTCCCAAGTGAATATTGTGACAATCTATGAATATTTCAAATATTGTATTTTCTATCAAAATAGAGTTTTATCGGCTCAACGCGCAAGATAGCAGAATAATAATTTTGTACGGTAATGACCTAGATATAATAGGATATCGTATGGAATTCAGAAATGTAAAAATAAAAAAATTTTGTAATCAATAAAAATGCGAATGTTTTAACGAGTGCCCATAGTTAAATGGAATAGTTATTAAAATTAATTTTGGGAAACTAACAGTCTATGGATCCTTTTAACTGGCGACATGGCACCCAAGGGTAATTTCATTAAACAGAGTTATTTCTAAAATAAATTTTGTCACCAGGCTAAATTCTTTTATATGTAATTTGTTTTTTTTCAATGTGTGTAAATTTTTCTTAGACCAAATAATGAGACGTGAATCTGATCAATGATTATGTAAATAAATATATATGTTTGCAAATCTTAAATAAGAGGGAACGAAATAATTATACCCGGATCTAGCGAATGTTTATATATATAAATAAAGTTGCTTGAGTTTAAAAATATATTTTAGCAAAACGATTTGACAGGTAGAATTTAAGAGATTTTTATATATACGGGCAGTTAAAAATATATATATGTTGACAGCAGATTTAGCAATAGTAAAAGGGTAGTAGTCGGGGTTTTTAGTGATAAATGTAAAAGCAGCAATTAGGCCAACAGAACCGAGAGGGAGATAGCCTATTAGCCATTAATAAAATTTGAAATCAAACGTAAAAAAATTTTGTGTTTAGGATAATATAGTTAGCAATAAAATAAAAGGGGAACAAATCATCATCGATCATGGTAACATCCAAGGCCATGGAAAATACGGATACTAATGAGGTCCATTTCCAGACTATTATAGAATTGTTTAACCAAGGTGTGGAAAGAGCGAAAAGATGGGAAGAAGAAAGCCGAAGGAGAGGTGAGGAACTTAGAGTGCTGTACAGACTCCTCCCTGGATGGCAAGAGATGGCAGATAAACTCCTGAACCAGAAAGTTGAGACAAATGATTCCGCAAAGAAGACTGATACACCAGACCTGGGACCTCAAACTCAGCCAACCAAGCTCAACACTAGAATATTTCATGAGGTTAAAGAATGTCCCAAGCTTTCTTTGGAAAGGGTGCTTCCAGCAAAGGATATCCAACCCAGATGACCAAGCTTGTCGACGTTAAAATATTCCATGAAGTAAAAAAAATGTCCCAAACTTCATTTGGAAAGAATATTTCCAGCAAATGATGTCCAGGACACAGGACATCAAACCCAGCTAACCAAGCTTTGTCACATAAAAATTTTTCACGAAGTCAAAAAATGTCCACAACTGTATTTAGACGAGATATTTCCAGCCAAGAATGTATGAGACCTAGGGATTCAAACCCAGCTAACCATGCCTACCACCAACATCAAAGTACTTAAGGAAAACCAGGAAAATATCCCACCTGATATAGCAAGAATATATCGAACAAAAGAAATAGTGAAAACAATGGCGGCACTGGATTTCAGCCCATGGGGCAAGGAGCCACCCGATAAGGCAAATAATTGTGACAGCCTAAAGCTATAGTTATTAAAACTCTGGATTTCAGTCCCTGGCTTAAAGAACTGCCAGACAAGGTAAAGAGGTCTGATAATCCAAGACTGCAGTCATCAAATTATAAAAGCAGTTATTACCCACCAGACCCAGGATTATAGTAGTTTTTTAAAAACAACAACAACAACACCAAAAAATGGACACGTCACCGGATAATATAAAAAGGAGATCGGATTTAAACAGTGTTAAACTATTAGATTTGTTAAATAAAATTTTGTTGAAGTGATAATAAAAAATGTTCACTAGATGGTAGATTTATTAATATGATCTGGGTATATAATTCAGTTTCGTTTCTTCATTATATTTATATCCTGTACATTATGGGTTATCTTGTAAATTTTGTTTATGCAGGCTTCATAGATGGACACCTGTTGTAAGATCTTTTTTTTTAACAATTTTTTTTTGTTCTGTCACTAAGGGAATGTGAAACAGTAAGGTCTGCTTTGCAGATCTTCGTTTCACCTTTTCTTACCTATTTCCTACCCTCATACCTTAGTTTGAACCCCAATCTATCATAGTGTGTCTGCAATATGCTTATATACCAAAAATCCTGCCTAATTTTAAACCACGAGTACAATGCTCGTATTATATATATAAGTCATTCCCAAATAAATAAAAGATTATAGATTATGTATATGTTCACATAATTTTGATTTATTAAAAAGTAGGTTATATAAGTCGTAATTGCGCACACACTATGATATGCATTTTAAAACATATCAAAATTATAAATTGTTAAAGTTATTTTGTTTGAATCTATTTACAAATATATTACCATTGTAATATATTTTGATTTAAAATAAAATTCATTTAGTAAATATTCGTTTAGTAAATAGATTCAAATATTGCAATTTAAAAGTAAAATAATTTTCATTTAATTTAATAAAAGTCATTCCAAATATTTCTTTAAAATAAATGAGGGACAATAGTTTAATTAGTTAATATTATATAAGTTTTATCTAAAAACAGCAGATGTCCACTTAAGGTTTTCTTTAATTAATAAAAGTAATTTTTAATTGAATCTAGTTTGTAATTCGAATGTCGACAGGGAAATTAACAAAAGAAATTAATTAATGTTGAATTCCTTTAGACATTCGGATGATTTAATTACAGCTGATAAGTCCGATATTTTTGTAATGCTCCAGGGCAGTTCTAATGTTAAAGTCTACTATAAAAAAAAAGGGTTTTCTTTTGTTCTGGAGTTTTTTTCTTCTAATATTTCTAACAGAAATCATTCTGAGTTCTAATCTAGTAATTTGTAAATCTTGACATGACAGAGTAGAGCAGGAGAAGGCTATTTCTCTCTGGAATGGTCATCTGCTGCCGTAGACCATCGGAAGTTATTACACAGGGAACCCCGGAACTGCTGCTGCTGCTGCTGCCAAAAATATAAACATTTCCAGATTTTGCTGTTAAATCATATAAAAACCTGCCGACCATCAATCTGCCTAAAATGCTTCTCCAGAGGTAACCCTAAATTAACCCAAGAGCTCTTATGATTCCTAACTAACATGCTATAGCTATTCTAAATTGTTTTCTTTTATTTCACATAACTTTATTATGTACTTCTTTAAAGTGTTCAAATATAATCAACCGTTTTGCTCTATCCTTGGATTAATATTTTCTATTTATAAAGCTTTCTTTTATTTTATTATGATAATGTGTCAGAATCGTCTTTGACCGAGTGAACTATTCCCTTTATTGAAAGTAAGACGCCGCTATTAAGGCATATTTTAAATTTATAATTTTCCAATTTTATTATCTTGCAAATCACTCATTCGAGGCTGATTCTATTCTTTAATATATAATATAATCACATAGTTTAAAATCTACATGTTATTGATTTTAATCTAATATGAGAGTATGTGCGAGGTCAATGATTAAATGTGTCCCCTAATGCATGATTGTGTATATAAATCTATACTTACTTTTTAAACCCGCAAGCATGCATTTTCCTATTTTAATTACCGTGTTCTACTTTAATTACAAAGTTCATCATTGACGTTGAGAATGTGCAGACCCTTTTAAATGAATTTTGGGAGATTTAATTGGGCATTTCTCTTAATCCAAGTAAAACCCATTCAGTATGTTTTTATATACACTAGTCTCATATCGCTGGTAAATGAATTGGTTGTTGAGACCACTTTGTTTTACTTTTCCAAGGATTCTTTACATGGCAAAGTCCGTTATTTTCACTTATTGCAGTTTCCAGGCAGAGTGTGTCCCAAATGACACACCTGGGAATTAAACGCAATCGTCACACAGTCGCTAAGTTTCGGCTGTTCATAACAATACTTTCCTACGGGTTAGCGGTGAAATGCCCTCCGTAATCATTCTGGATCTTCAATATTGTTTTATTTTATATTTATTTTACAAAGCATCCGTGACTTAAACGTGTCACACCCTCCAACTTTAATAAATTCATTATCAGCAATACTTACCTCCCAGTGCAACTCTATTATTATTATTCTCAAATAAATGCTTTGATCACATTCCCACTTTGTTGCTTAGTAAGCTTTTGTCCATGCTATTCTCGAAGTCAATAAATATTTTAGAACACTTAATTTTCAAATATTTTCTTAGACTTGTATAATTGTTCAAGTTCCTATCTCATCAAGCACATTATCGTAATGCTATTAACCCGAGGAATAGAATATATCACTTTGTTTTAAAGTCTTTTGTCATTTATTGAAATATAATGCCAACAATTATTTAATACGTGTCCCTGTCTCATATAAGCAGACAGTGGTGTTAAATATATGATTTATATAAATAAATTTTGTGAAATTATTTAAAACTAAATTTGATATCTTATTTTATTGATTCCTATCACTGTCTCAGTCTATATCTATATATATTTTCTGCATTTCTTTTGTAAATCCATAGACGTTAATTAGCCACCCAAGCTTCTTTTAGTATAGAGTCTTTTGTTTCTCCCTGACCACCAGGCACCAGTCAAAGGTTATACTAGTAGTGGCATCAGATGCATTATCACGTAGATGGCGCTGTAAAATTTGGACTTTAGATTCGAACTTAGTATGTCTAGAAGGCAACCCCTCCTAGAATGTTCAGTTTCATGTCTGGGTTTGAATTCTGCAGTGTGTTAGCGAGATAGACGATTCTGACTGTTACAATATATATATATTGTGCCCTTTTGTTTAGGTTAGAATGGATGATTTCTAACAATTTACTAGAAAATTTAAAATTTTAAAGTTACGTAAGAGATGATGTATGTTATGTGTTGATGATCTTTGAATAATTTAGTTAAAGCAAGTAAAATAATTGATGTATAATATTGTGTTGGTATTTGTAAGGAAGTAGTTAGCTAAAAATCATTATAAGATTGTATGATTGGGAGAACTGGCCAGAATAAATATTGATTTAATAAGTATTATAGATAAATTAAGGTAAATTGTAAAAGTAATACTTTAAAGTTAAACGAATAGATTATTTAATAATAATAATTGTATTTAATGGTTATATGTTAAATTATTTAATTAAAAATAATAATGTAGAGAGAAAAAGTGTATTTTTGGTCTTATAATATTAAAATAATTATTTTAAAATTGTGATGTAGTATTGATTGTTGTAATATTTTATAAATTAAATTATTTATTTAGTTTTATTTAAATTATTAGCATCTCATTTAATTTTATAAATCATGTGATGTATAATAT